>JAOEHY010033444.1:0-46770 GCA_025447955.1 Psilopsiagon aurifrons
GATAGGACAAGGGGTAATGGGTTCAAACTTAAACAGGGGAAGTTTAGACTGGATATGAGGAAGAAATTCTTTACTGTGTGGGTGGTGAGTTACTGGAATGGGTTGCTCAGGGAAGTTGTGAGTGCTCCATCCCTGGCGGTGTTCAAGGCCAGGTTGGACAGAGCCTTGAGTGATATGGTTTAGTGTGAGGTGTCCCTGCCCGTGGCAGGGGGGTTGGAACTGGATGAGCTTGGGGGCCTTTCCAACCCTAATGATTCTATGATTCTATGTGACACCGCCAGCATCTTCCCTTACAAGATGCGGCTCGGCGGCTCTTCAAATGCTGCTGTGTGAAATGCCCAAGGCGGTGCTGGTGAGAGGGTTTTTTCTTTTTTCTCAGTTCTTTCTCAATACTTAACCTTGGTTTATGCAGGAAACAATAAAAAGTGACAAAACTGTAACTTTATTTCTTTTACACCCTCCATTCCCCACTGTTCTGGTTTGTGAACCACCAGCAGCAGCTGCTGTCTGTCTCATTCCTCCTCCATGTGAACCTTCTCTCGGGCAGCAAAACTGGGTGCTGTGTTGTTTTCCACTCCCAAACCTTTCTCAGGTGCTGTTTTCATGATGGTTACAACCTGTTGTTGGCACCATGGGGCAAGCCAGGAGCACGGCTTTGATCCATATCAACCTTGGGCATTCAGTTGCCTCTCCATGGGTTTGGTCTGAACTCTCCACGTGAAGGTTACGTTGGCTTGTGTTTGGGCTGGCTTCATGCTGGCCATGGGAGACTGAGGATACCAGACTGGGTGCAAAAGTAGTAGGGCACATGGATGATGCTTGATGTGGCTATACCTGTTTGCATCTGGTTTTGAGCATATGTGGACAAGCTGAGCATCACCACATTGTGCCATCTCACAGAGATTCTGCAGTGGCAACAGGGGCTGCAGAGCACATGCCAATATCCTGCTGAGCTGTGGCCCAGTGTCCTGTGTCAGCCATAGATGACATTACTATACACAAATTACACAGTATTGGGGTTTAAACAGTGATTGTGTGGATTTTATGTGTCATTTCCGGAGGTATTTTCATCCCAGCTCAGATTGTTAATCCAATGAATTGTGGCTGCACGCTGCCTGATGCTCCTCCGTGGTATTCAGTTCATCTGCTTTCCCCATCCCTGTAACATCCCCACCCTGCAACGAGGCTCCTTCATATCCTTTGCTGTGTTTTCATCCTTGCTGCTCTTACACTTTTGGTAGGATTCTGCCATTTTGTTCTGTTTTCTTGTGGTTTGGAAACTTGTTTTTTCTTTTTCATTTTACTGGTTTTCCACAAGTCTCTTGTATGCAGTGCTTCCTCCTGTGTTTGAAGCATCCTCTGCATATTCACAATATTTAGGAATGAAGCCAAAATACAGAGGATCATCAGAGCTTGCCTAAAAGAATGAAAGATCTGGTGATCTTTTCCACCAGAAGTCTTCCAGAGTCTGCAGTGTCTGAATTCATGTGGTGCTTGGGACAAAGATCAGGGAGCAAGAACTTCATGTGGGATGGTGGTGAGGACAAGCTGGGTCCCAAGGTGCTGCAGGTTGTTGTATTCAATTTTTGGTTGGTATATTCAGGGCCACAAGTGTGCTGTGGGCAGAAGGAGCCGGCACAGCCCCTGCCACCTCTTCTCCTGTCAGGCACTTGCTGTTTGCTTCTGTCCTTCCCCTTCATTTTGTCTGCTTGACTGCACTGCCATGGCACAGAGCTGCGTGCCAGCCGCTGCCCTGGCTCAGTCCTGCTGGAGCATCCCTATTCCCTTGCCCAGGCCTGTGAATTTCTGGGTGCTCATTTGGGCCACTTCAGATGCCTCGTGAAGTCTTGCCACCAAACTCATCACTTCTGACTTGGTCCTTGCATCCCCACAACCCAGCATAGAGCATGGTCTGCCCACACCATCACTGGTGCTGTCTGTGCCTAACAGCTGCAGCCACCACAATTACCCTCTGAGCCTGGCCATGCAAGGGGCACATGGTCCAATCTGACTGGGGGTGGGATGCATGACACCATCATACCAGCTTTGCAGGTGATGGCTGACCTGGGATAGATACCTGGTTGTACAGAGTAGATATTTTTGTTTGAACTCTTGTTTCTGCTGATAAACAAGTTGTGATTAATTTAGCGTAAGTAAAAGTGACCTTAATGAAATTATATATATGATATGAAAAAATATAAATATCTATTATATAATTAAAAGCTATAATATAAATATATTTAATATTAACATATTTAGAATAATATATTATGTATATTTTTATATATGTATAAAAATAAGATCATTTGCTGGAGGAGGTGGCTCTCAGAGCTGGGTGGTGGCCATGTTGCTTCCAGGAATCAGGACTTGTCCCAGAGGGCAGTATCCCTAATTCAGATCAACGGAGCAGTGGTGGAGCCACACCTCAAATCTCTTGGAGCACTTTCTGGCAAACCACTTCAAAAAGGGCATTTTGGTGTGGTTTAATGAACAGAAGGGAAAGCCCAGCGTGGGGCACGCACAGGTTTCAGGACAGGAGTTTCCAGCTGCAGGCATCTGTAGGAGTGATCAGAGCTTCATCTTCCCATAACCTGTACTATAACATGAAGGGCACCAGGGAAGACAGCAACTTTCCTGTCTGGTTGCTTGCTTTTCTTTCCCACTTCAGTGTTTTGTGCAGTTTTCGAAGCATCATGTGCATATTCTGTTTCTTTTCTGGATTAAGCTGTCATCTTCTCCTTTTTCTTAGCTGTTTTCTTCACATGAAGGTAGGGAGTGGCAGAATACTTATTCAGAGATAAATGTGTTTGTCTGGTCAGAGACTCTCTGGATGTGTGATACCTGAAAGTAGTTTTTGCTGTTTATAGCACCTTGGAATTCTTAAGGAAAATCAGAGGTATTTTTCCTTAGGATGAGCTGCTGTCCTGACCACAAGGCTGAGAAACCCCAAGCAAAACCGAAACAGAACCCAGCACTGTTCTCTTCAGCTGCCAAATTTACATCTGATTTTGGGTTTTATTAGTCAGGTTTGTAAAATAAAATGAGCCTTTTATTTGTCAGCATTTTCCCTTCCTCCTCCTGTTCCATCTCTCCCTCCTACAGCTTGTTGGCCTTGTGATGGTCTGTTCTGGTGGGTGCTGAGCTGTCACCATTCCTGCCACCAAAGGGGACGGTACTGCAGGTACCCCATCCCTCCTCAGCCCTTGTGCTGATCCATCCACAGCTTGCTGTGCTGTTAGAACATGATGTTCCATCCATGCTTGGTGAGCTTTCTGCTGGTTGGTGAGCTGTATCAGCTTCTGGAGAGGTCTGATGAGCACCAGAGCCAGCCGTAGCTCTGGGGAAGTGAGGAAAGGGTAGCTGGTGTTTGGCAGTGATGAGGTGTCATGGAGCTGAGCACTGAGTTTCAGTCCTTCAAGGCTGTATCCACATGATTTATAAGATGAAAATATTTCGTGTATTTTTTGCTCTCCATAATGTTCAACTTCAAGAGTCCTCAAAGAGCCGGGGCATAGAAGGTCACTGTTTTTTTCCCTCTAACCTATCTTAAAACTAATCCAAGCTCCCCATTGATAATACAACATAGGGTATAATTTTATTTAAATAGAAGGGAAAAGTCTAATACACAATCAGCTGCTTTTATTTCAGTATGTGGTTGTCTTGTCACCCATGTACATCTAGAAGTATGCTTTCTTCTGATGTGTTTATGGAGGCCTCAAAGCTCAATGTGATTGAGCTGGTGGCTGCTTGGATGGTTCATTGGACACTTCAGGTGCCATCTGTATGCAGGGATGCTGGTGATACAGCAAATAGGTATTTTTCCTCCAAGGGACATGCATTATTGGAGGTGTCTTGATCACACAGGATCTTAAAACCTTTCTTTGTACGTACATATTTATCTTTGTATTGGCTGGATTTCAACTCACTTTCTTCCTTGTGCACAATTTCCTTTCTGTTAAATAAACTGTTCCACACAAACCATAGCAATGAAGTCACTGCTGTTGCGGGGGTTTTGTTTGGTTGGGTTTTTAGCAGCTGCTTCCACCCAAGGGTGGAATTCCCTTCATTATGCACCTTTTAACTGGTTCTCCAAACCTTTCTCACCTTGCAGGTTCCTAAATACTTTCTTTTGATGGAGGTGTGGGGTACTTCAAAGGAATTTAAGTCTTCCGATAGTAAGGGCTGTGTTTCTTGTATTACTTTCCACAGACCTATACAATACTGTACATAGTTTCCCAAGGTCCAGATGGCTTGAGAGCCACTATTCGAACAGGGTGGAGTATTACACTTGTTCACTTAAATCTGTTCTTTCTAATAGTTACTAGTTATAGCTATTAGGGATTTTCTGGATAATTGATGAATTATAAACCTTCTATTCTCTGTGACTGTTGCAGAGGATGAAATCAAAGGTCTGACTGGCATTTGCTCAGGGCACCCACTTAGGGCAGATGAGCTTTGTCAGAATGCTGTACTAATTGTAGCTCTGTGGGTTTTGTCTTAAGCTGGATCGATTCCCAGTCGGCTTTGGGCACAAGTGGAGCAAGCCCAGGTCTGTCTTCACATGTCTATGTAGACACATCCCACTTGGATCATGTGAAATCTCTGCTCATTAGAGCCTTAAAGGGACCCTCTTGCCTTTGGCTTTACCTGTGAACTGGATAGTACTGAATGTACAAACTAATCAAAGTGAGCCTGACAAAGCCTCTAATGTGAAATTGTTAGGTTAATGAAAACAAAGGGAGTTGTTTGTGTTCAACCAAGTGGAATCTTGCTGTTTCTCGGAGAGCAGTGTTTTCAGTCTTGTACTCCTTGGAGAAACCTTGATCAAAACTGCTGGTACCTGACCTACAGGGTAGGTGATTATGAAGTGATGGGCACAAGTTCTTGCCCAAGAAACATTTTCATATGCGTGTGTGTAAAATGTCTGGTGTTAGCCATGGCAAATGCTTCCCACTGGGGAAGGCAGAGTGTATCTCCAGCAATGCAGATGCCATAGGGTCCCTCCATGGGGCAAAGCCTTCCCCCTGCAGAGGTGTAGCTTTCCTCAGTGAGAACCGCTAAAAGAGATAGGAGAGCTCTCACGTTATGTCTAAGGTAAGGCCTGTGGTTTGTGCCTGGCGTCTCTCATTACAGCGTCAGTTCAGGCCAAGTTCAACCAAAGGGTGAGTGAGAAAGGGGTAAAAAAACCCCAAAACCTGCTGTATGTGCACCTCCTTTTTGTGCTGCCGTGCACAGGTCTCATGTGGCTATTGGATTTCCATCAGTCAGCGGGCTGCCGGCGCCGTGCTGCATGGGGCTGCTGGCACTGGGAGCGGAGCAGGGCAGGCTGAGCCCTGCCCATGGCACGGCCAGCCCTGGAGCCTGGTGGAAAAACTTGCCTTGCAAGCCTCTTCTGGACAGCTAAGGGAGAGTCACCTCTGTGTGGGCTTGCTCATATTTATTACTGTCTTTCAATCCGTTAATAGCATCCACAAAGCTGTGCAAAGATGTGACTTGGTGTCAGAACTGCCCGGGGTGTGAACTGTGATACTGACGGGTTGTGTTCCTGGTAGATTGGGTATCTCCTTGATTTGATAGCAGAGATGCCAGTGCACATGTGGGGGGCAGGGCTATGGCAGAGTTTGGACCAGAGAGCTTTGGGGCTGAACTGAAGCAGGGGCTGCTTGGTGGTGGTCACCTTTGGATGACAAAAGTGAGGGGATGGCAGAGATTCAGAGATTGGACCAGCTCATCTAGTCCCTAGGAGCACAGTGACACTGGTGAGGACAGGCTGAGGGAGTTGATTATTCAGCCTGGAGAAGAGAAGGCTTCAGGGAGACCTTAGTGTGCGCTTTCAGTACTTCCAGTGGGCCTGCGAGAGAGGTGGAGAGAGACAGTTTAGTAGGGCCTGTTGCAATTGTAGAAGGGTAATGGTTTTAAATGAAAAAAGAGGAGATTCAGACTAACTGTAAGGAAGAATTTTTTTTGCAGTAAGGGGCGTGAAACACTGGCACAGGTTGCCCAGTGAAGTGGTAGATGCCTCATCCCTGGAAACATTCAGGGTCAAAGTTGGATGGGACTCGAATGACCTGATCTAGTTGAAGTTGATGTCCTTTCTCATTGCACAGGGGTTGGACTAGATGACCTTTAGAAGTCCCTTCCAATCTATGATTCTATGATTCTATGATTTCTAGTTTAGCAGACAGAACATCAGTGAAGTGTAGTCATGCTTGAGCACTCATGGTTGAGTAGTCAGCATGGAGCTTTTGCTTGCAAAGAAAGGTAACACTGTGTTCTTCCACATGTACAAAAAATCTTCATGGGATGCCTTCCATGCTACCACCAGTGGTGTGTCAAGAGATGTTAGTAGTAACCAGTGAGAATGTTTTGTGCTATGATTTGTTTGGGAACAAATAGGATGTTGCGGTAACTGGATGCAACAACAGGGCACCTGGATCTCAGTGCACTGTGAAATGTCCTCAGGTAACTAGTGGCTTCCTGGCAACATTGTGGAATTCTTGGCCATGTTTTCTACTGTAGACCTGGAGATCTTATCTAGTGCAAGCAGGTATCTTGACCCTGGTGGGTGTTTAAATGTGTTATTTACACCACTGTGACATGAAGAGCACTAGCTGTACCCCAGAGCCTACCGCTCTTTGTACAAATGTTGAATCGAAGGCTGTCCGTTCCCCAAGGAGCTTATGGCCTGGATCAATGATGGAAGGTTGTGGTTGGACATATGCAGATGGGGGAGTAAAATAAAAATGCCAAGACAGTATTGATCACCTTGGCAGACATGTCTGAGAACACCAGCAGCCTCACGGTTATTGAGCTTTCTTGTAAATGTCACAGCAAAGGGGAGTTTTGATGAAGTCGATGAGGTGGTTTGGCAGACATTAGAGAGGAATTCCTACTGGATAAGAGAGGGGCAGGAAAGGAGAAAATATCATTCAATATCAAAGATGTTTTCCACTGACTGATCCAGGAGACCAGCTTCCTAAGTGGAAGTCAACATTGTAAGAGTCAACATCCTAAGAGTCAACAGCAGATAGTGGGTGCTGTAGGGCATGGGATGAGCCTTCAGAGTTAAGGTGCTCTTGTGTGATGAGATAAAGAAAGGGGGGAACCTAGAGCAGCTGAAGTAAGATAGAAAACATGACCTGTGTGGTTGCATACTCTTTGGTCAGGAAAAGTTAAGTTTCTCAGAGAAGGGCAGTTGTGTTGGCTGTGTTGTGGGAAAGTAAGAGCTTTGATGACAGCAGATTTGGATGCTGGGTGAAAGAGTATCCAAAAGATGTCCTGAAACTTGATTTTGAACATAAGGGGACCGTTCTACAGTAGGGAGGAGAGTCTGTGTGGAGAAGGGCTGGCTATGGGGAAGTGAAGGGCAGGTAGAGAAGGATAGGAGCATGGCTGGAGCCACAGGCACCACAGTGAGAAAAGCCTTAAGCTGAGCTGGAGGATGATGAAGAGGTGAGAAAGGAGGGACAAGAGATGGTGCTATCAGAGGCAGGTTTGAGGAGGCAGAGCCAAGCAGAGGGACCTGTAGATTCTGACCTTTGGCTAAGGAGCCACTAAATTTTTCAGTAAAACCATGAATAAATAATATTATCTCTTCCAGACCCAGACAGGATCCTCTTCAGATAAACCAATGCAGATGGTGAAAAGCTTTGAGTGTAACATCATCCTGAACTGCATCAACCATAGTATAAGAACCCTGTCAAAAGATGTGATTGCGCAGCTTTATTCAGCATTCGTGCCTCACCTTGAGCACTGTGTGGAGTTCTGGGCCCCACAATTTAAGGAAGATATGGAAGTTCTTAAATGTCCTTGAGGAGGGCAACAAAGCTTGTGGTGGGTCTGGAAGGGATGTCCTGTGAGGAGGGGCTAAGGGTTCTGGGCTTGTCTAGTTTGGAGAAGAGGAGGCTGAGATTTGACCTTGTTGCTCTCTAGAGCTTCCTGAGGAGAGGAACTGGAGAGAGAGGTGATGAGCTCTTCTCCCTGGTATCCAGGGGTAGGATATATTGGAATGGTTCAAACTGTGCTGGGGAAAGTTCATACTGGACATTAGGAAGCATTTGTTTATTGAGAGGGTGGTCAAACACTGGGAGAGTCTTCCTAGAGAGGTGGTCAATGCCCCACGTGTGTCCAGTGCTGTAAGAGGCCAGCCCTGAAGTGGTCAGGCACTCCTTGCTGCTCTGATGGAAAGTGTCCCCGCCCATGGCAGCCTGTCAGAACTTGATGAGCTTTAAGGTCCCTTCCAATGCAAACCATTCTATGCTTCTGTGATTCTATTCTATCATCAGAAGTGGGTTTTTTGTATGTGCTTTGGCCAGGGACCTATGCTGCACCCCTGTCCAGCAAGGTGTCTGCCTGGCCCTGCACACTTTCTATCCCATCTCCATAAACCAGGCATGTGCTGACGTCTCTTCCTGGTTACACAAGCTGGCTCTGGAAAACCTCAGCTCCTAGATTACAAACATAGCAGGACTCTGTCTGCAGAGGTGTACAGTTACAAAACACACACTTGCATGCTCACACAGCTTAACCAAAACCGCCGCGTTTTTAGCAGTTTGTGAGGGTTTATTCATTACACAGCAACACAGGAATGCAGGAATGTGAGCAGTGTTAAACCTATTCATTTGGCGGGGAGGCATCTCCTCTCCCCTGCTCCAGCCTGCTTGGCTTTAATGATAATTGCACCTCTGGAGTTGCTGAGCTGGCTCTCTGCCACACCAGCCCTCCCCAGCACAGCGCTGGGAAGGAAGGCTGGAGCCGGGAAAGAGCTTAGGTGGATGCTTTGGAGAATGGCTGTCCTTCCTGCTGTGATGCTCCCCCCATCCTACCCTGCATCCAGCCCTGCATCCTGCCCCATTTGCACGTCTTCTGAGGAAGCATCTGCCTGCTTCCAAAAAGGTTTTTGTGCTCCTCTTGGTATTAGCTATGCCAGGGAAGGAAAACCTGCTGGTGCCTTCTCCCAGCCCTCAGCCCTGCGAATGGCTTCAGCTGAGGTTTGAATGGCTTCTACATCTTTCCCAAAGAGCCTGTCCTGCAAATCCTGGGACACCCTGCCTGCCTGGCACTGCCCCAGTGGCAGCATGGGACTCACGGGTGCTCTTTGCTCTGGATCCTGAGCAGGGAGGAGGAGGAGGACAGTCGCTCTTGAACTCTTGTATATCCTGCTGGGGAATTTATTTTGCCTTTTTTAGTATTATTTCTTTAGTGCCTCTGATTAACCAACCCCACATGCATCTAACAATTTCCTGGCATTTTAAAATTAACTATTAATTTTAAAAGCCTTGTGACTTTAAAAATGGGAAATTAAAAAAAAAAAAAAACCAAAACAACCCCCCAAAAAGGCAGCAGTAATTTTTGTTGGCTTGTTGAGAATTTGAAAGATGCAGTAGAATCAGATTTTACGTTTATTCCTGCTGTCCGTTCCCAGAGGAGGAATGTATTGCTCTGCAAGACCCGACTGCTTGCAGCAGCTGCTGCTGTCGCTACCATCATCTCTACTGCTTGAGTCTCACATGAAGTGCCTGAGAAGTTGTGGCACACTGGATCCATAGCATGAAGATGAGTACTATGTGTTAGCTGGAGATGCACAGGCTAGGTGGCTGGACAGTTTTCTGGCAGAAGTGAGTGGCATAGGTACAATAGAGCTGTCAACTTAAGAGACGCTGATACAGTTGAATTTGAGCAGCAGAGACATATCAAAGGTTTTATTGAAGGTATCATTAAGCTCTGTGTTTAAAGGACACAGTTTTGAAGGGTCTGTGATGAGAATGGAAGCAGCCTAATTCATTAGGCAGACTAGCCATTAGCTGGGGACGATGAGGTTTCTCATGCTGCACAGCTCCAAAGAGGAGACAGCCTGTGTCTGAAAGGCAAGATAGAATTAGTTGTGCTTCAGCAGCTGGGAAGCATTTGGCAGAGCACAACAATTGCACTTGTTGTACTGTGAAATTTGAGTTAAACCCCTTTCCTATCAGGACTGGGTGATGAATTGAGCAGTAAAGAGTTCTGCATAGTCTTCTCCCTATGTTTGGGGTGTTCAGGTGCACTGCTTTGGTACCCAACTTCTGGATTTTTGGTCAAGCCACTGAGCTGCTTCAAGCCCATGGAACATATTTGTACAGCAAGAGCTGGGGCAGAGTTTGTCTTCCACACTCTGTATCAGGCTCATTTTTGGTTTGTCACCAGTAGATAGTTCCTATCCAGTTTCCTCTTTGTCAAGTTGGTGGCCTTCTCTGGAGATGTGACCTTTAGACACATGATCTTTAGTTGCTAGGATGATAATCCTTTAATTGTTCATTTGTATGGTAATTTAAGAGGTTAAAAGAAGGCCACATGAATTAATAGGAGGAAGGTGAGGGAATAGGGTGGTCGAGATAGGGTCCTTAGAGCAAGTGGAGGAATTAATGAAGAGCAAATAAATGAGGCTAAATGAGAGATTTATGGCTGCTTTCTCCACCTGACGCATTCACTGCCTTGGACTGAGAAGAAACTGTTCCTTGACAACACAGTGGAGAGCGCATACAGCAAATAGAAACACTTCGCTTCATCTTGCATCTTGTCAGTGCTCCAGACAGGGTTGACCTGCTGACCATGGGATGTTCTCCGTGGTCACCAGTACCAGTGGCTTAAAAAGCTGAGTACCATCACAGCCTCAGGCCCTGGCTTTGTGCCTTATGGAAGGATCCAGCTTTGTGGCCTTTGGGCAACTTTAAAGTCCTGTGTGCTTTGACAGAGACTCTGTATGGTGAGGTCCACTCGACGCTACTTATCTCCTGCTTCTCTGAAATGCCTTCTCCTGGTGAGCCTGGTGCATAGTTGCTTAACCTGGACCTTGGACACAGAGAGTTTGTGACTAGAGAGGGGTAACAAAAACCCTCTATGCTTTTCAGTGTTTTTTGCTTTCAAACATCAATCCTATGTCATGGATGGGCAAACTGAGGCATGCCTGCCACTTTTCTGACAGCCCTTGCTCTCTGCAGAAAGTCTGCATTCCTAAGCTTTAAACCCAGCCCATTTCTGATGGGGGAAGCAGGAGGGAAAGCAACAAGTGCTGTATTTCAGACTGTCCTCTAAGCAGGGACAGTGGCCACTGCTTTCCATGCAGTGTGAAGGTTGGGCACACCCTGCTCTGGGAAATACGGTGGCGCTGAATAACTGCCCCGGCTCACCTGCCAGGAACTCGTACCCTGCGGCCAGGCAGCCTGGTGGAATGGATAGACCTGTGCTAAACCAGTCTTGCCTTCTCCTCTGCCGGCGGCTGGTTGAGCAATGCTGGATGGGTTGCTCATCCTTTCTGAATTGCAGTTTCTCCATCGGGATGACGATGCTAACAGTGCTTAAAGAGTCTTTTAAGTGCTTTGAGATCTGTGGAAGAGAATGAAGAGAGATAGGAGCTGGGGTGTGGGTGTGTCCGATGCAAGTGTCAGGAATTTAATTGGGAAATCTTTTCTATCCTATCACCTTTGTATTTATTCTGTTGCTACTGTTGGCTTTATAGAGCTACATCAAGACTGGTTAACACAATGCTCTGGACCTTGCTGTGCTGCTGGGTGAGGCTTGACATCTTTACTGTGCTAACAGCAGTGGCATGGCTGATGAAGACTTCTTGTGTCTTCTGGAATAAAACATCTTTGGAGGTTACGTTTGGAGAAGAGGTCCTGCTACTGTGCTCTTCCCAGATCAACGGCAGATATCAGAGTTTCTCCTATTGAAATCTTGGGTCGATGCTCAATCCTTTCATACCATCCTTGCTGCACCAGCCCTTCTCCATGGGCTTTCTCATCCAGTAGTACGTGGTCTGCTGCCATTTCAGGTCTCAGGCCAGGCAGGGCATAGCGTGTGACTCCACACTTGCTCAGCAGTTGCTGCATCCCTCTCCTGTGATCTCTGGCTGAGCTCAGCCCCGCGTGTACACACACGCAGGGGAGCAGGGTGAGCGCCGACAGTCCTTCCTCCTCCTCCCTGGTGCCGGGGCTGGCTGGTGAGCCAGCATCAAAGCAAAGCTTCCAACTGGTGTCTCTGTTCTTGGAGGCTGCCTGGCTCCGGCGTTGGCTCTCGGTGGCGTTGAAGCCTGCCTGGGAATGGGCGCAACTCCCGCATAGCTCCTGGGTCGACTCCCATTAGGAAGGGCGTGTGCTCCGTAGAGGATGAGCTGCGCCTCTCCTCCCGTTTGGCTGCGGAGCAGCCGGGCTGCAGAGCCAGGGCGCAGAGCTGGGTTTCTTCCCCAGGGCTTGTTCTCACCAGCACTCACACTGGCTGGCAGCCCTGGGCAGTGCTGGGCCGTGATTAACACCGGCACAGTGGCAAAGCCCCGCGTGGCCAAGCTCCTGCTATGCACGCTGGGCTGTTCTGCTGGACCCCTGGGTGAGTGCCCATCTGCTCCGGGTTTGGGGTGAAGGTCTTGCCCTAAGTTTCCCCGTGCACTCTGTGGTGGTGAAAGACATCTCCAGGGCAGGAGTCACGGCCCCCATTTCTAGTGCTGCTATCCTGCAGAGTCCTCCCAGAGCTGGTGTACCCAAACTGAGTACTTTGCTAGCCAAAGAGGGGTGGCACTGAGTGCCAGAGCCACGAAGGCAGTTGTTCGCTCCCAAGTGGAGAAAGCCAGACTTCAGAAGCTCCCCAGGAATGGTTGCCAGCTTGCAGAGATCAGCATTACTGGGGTTACTGAGTGAAACGCCACAGTCCTGTCCCCATATCTTCCCACTGACCTGAGTCATTATCACTTATACTTCAGACCCTTCAGAGTGCAGCACCCAGAGCAGCTCAGGTGCTTTTAGGAGGTAGGGGAGGTGTGTTGCTTATTGGTCTCCTTCAAGGAGGAGGAACAGGTTGCCCAGGGAGGTGTAGATGTCCCATCCCTGGAAACATTCAAAATCAGGTTGGATGGGGCTCTGAGCAACCTGATCTGGTTCAGTGTCTTCCTGCTTATTGCAGGGAGGTTGGACTATGTGACCTTTAAAGGTCTCTTGCAGCCCAAACAATTCTGTGATTCAATGAGGGCAAATTGCAGCCTGGCTAACCCAGAAGGGTAATTGTGGAGTGCAGAGCACCCCCCTGGCCCTGGCACGGAGCTGCAGGAGTGGAGGACAGAGTCTGACCCAGCACACGGTAGTGTATGCAGTGAAAGGATGGTATGTGTTTAGGGTTCTGCTCTCTCACAGCAGTCACTTGCAAATTCCTCCCCAGATGGATGGCTCAGGGCCTTTTTAGAGGCTGTCACTAAGTAACGCAGACCCTGCTCTTTGGAATCAGGGTACATCAGTCTCAAAGCTACTTGCAGAGGCAAAGCACAGGGATTTTCATGCATTTTCCCCCAGGACATGCCTTTCTGGGCATTGAAGGACATCTGAATTTTTTGGGACATAACATGAATGCTTTCAGCAGATAATAAAATAAATACACATATTTGTCCCACGTGAGTGTATCAGAAGGCTGTACAAGATAAACTGCACTTGAAGGATCAGCATCTTGTTACTTCTTCACTACTTGTTCTCCAGGGAAACTGAAGTTGCCCTGTGTTGTCCTTGGTATATCCCAAACTTCATCCATGGGTTCAACTGTTTAGCACCTAGTCAGAAATAGCTTGCATTGGGTTTGCAGCCTATACTGGCTGGTTCCTCTGGTGCTATGGGATCATGCAGTAAGCCAGTCAACTGAGAAATGTGATAACTTAGCCAAATTAAGTCTAATTTTTTGGATAGTGCATATAAATATATTTAGTCTTTACAGATAAAAGCCCATGGCCAGATTTGGTGGGTCATCCCCTTCAACAGCCAAGCAGCATTACCATGAAATCCAGGCATCCTTCTGCGCTGCTGCATCTGAAACCATTTCAGGCTGCTGACAGCGAAGGATGTTGCTGAACCCACTTGCAAAGGAGACCCATCCAGCCAATGTGACTCTATTTTTAATTTCCTCTGGATTGTTATTGTGTAGATTTGGTTCCTCAATCCAGTTTGTGGTCTTGCATGGCAAACTGGCATGTGCTGGCACGGCTGAGAGGGAGGAACAAATGGAAACAAGATCGCTGTGCCAAAAAGCTTGTGGGGGAGACTCAAGGCGTAATCGCACCGAAACCTTGGGAGCTGCAGCTGAACCAGGAACCTCCTCGGGCTTCCTGCCTCTGCTCTGCCCCATTCCCCAGCGTGGTTTGGTTGATGATGATAAATGGGAAAGTCTCTGCACCCAAGTACCTACACACACAGTTTGTTGCTTCGCTCTCTTACTTTTAGAGTTAACAGCACAAAGTGATGGAGATTGAGAGAATTTTCTATACTTTTTAAGTCCTCATTTTTTTCCCTATTTGTATTCCATCTTGATACTGTATCAGCATTGGTCCAGAGCGAGACCATCCCTGCTAGGTATGAGGTTGGGAGGAGCTGGGCCACAAAGCATGCTCAGAGGCTGGATGTCCTCCACAATGGCTTTTTTTTGCTCTTACCCCAGGTGAGCCAAGATCCCCCTTGAAGAAGCTGAATTTCTGTATAGCTTGTGTGCAGCTGGGTTTTGAACCCTTTGCTGGCTCTTTTCTCTGCAGTGGATTGCTTGCCAGCATTCTCGCTGCAACACAGGCATGGAGCCACTGATGTTCCTGCTCATTGCAGGGGGATTGGACTAGATGACCTCTAAAGGTGCCCTCCAAACTAAACCTGGGTCTGTGGTTCCCAGTACTCTGGTCCAGCGGGTCATTAATTTCTAACTGGTTTGAGCGAGCCCCTGCTGGAAAGAAGGGAGAAGGGATACATCCGTCCTGTCTGCAGCCTAATTCCAGCATGTGGCAATTCTGAGATGCACCATTTCCCCCAGCATTGTGCAGTTAGCACCAAACTTTTTTTCTTTGATTGAGGGCTTTTAACTGGGACATAATGCTCCTGTGCTAGCCAAACGGGTTTGATTCTGTCATGCAAAGTGGTGTACATGAGTCCGGGTTAGAGGGGTTATAAACACCCATTCCCTTGCAGAAGTTGAGAGTAAATGAAACCAAAGCTCACTATTGCAGTGTTAATTTTTCCTAATGGTCCATGTGTTTTTTGTGCTTCCTACTGGATGCAAGAGGATGTTGCATCAGTGTCCTTTGCTAGCCCACAGCTCTCATCTCAGGTTCAAGAGGTGATGCTAACAACAGCTAGGTCCCAAAAAGGTGGTTTTGTATAAATCCTAGAGACAAATCACTCTAATGGGTGGTGACTTGCAGCAAACTTGTAGCTAGAGGAAGACGGATAGTTTTGAGCAGGGGTGTTGTGACCTGAAACTTAAGCCTGTGACTGGGTCACTGCCCTTCTTTCAAGTTGTTTTCACTGGGGTGGAAGCTTTCTTGTTCCGCATGGAGTTGCACCCAGGGAGGATCTGAAAAGGTCTCTTAACCCTTTACAGTGAAAGCAGAAAGGAATGATAATACAATAAATCCAGATCAAGCCAACCATCCCTCCAAAAGACCTTGAAAGGCTGAAAAATACCCCACAAGGAGAATGCTGGGTTTTATTGTTCAGCAAACAGCCTGAACTTGGATTGGGATTGCATCAAAGCTTTTATACTGAAATTCAGTGCCATTTGGGAGGTAGTGCAGGTAACAGCACTTTTTTCCTCTCCTCTCTCCTCTCTTCATCTTTGCTTTAATGTGTTTGACCGAATTACAGTGCAAATCCTTGGCTGCATAAATACCAAGCAGGGGAAAAAAAAAGCACAGCAGAAACCACAGGCATTGTTCAGGCAGTTCTTTGATGTAGTTCACCCATGAATATAAACTCTGTGAGCCTTGTGGGATGGTTTTGGGCTAAAAGGGGCTTGAGACTGGTTTGTTGGGTGCCTTTCAAAAACACTTCACAGACGTTTCCCTTCCCATCCTTTCTCTCTTAATGTGCATGCTTTGCAGAAGAGGTGTTTGTACTCTCCCAAGATTTTGCTGCACGAATACGGGTTGGGTTCCACAATTTGTACATGCATTGAACACCTTGAAGGAGATGAGTCTGGGCTCAGGCGCTGCTGGAGCCATCTCCATTAGCATCTTGGCTTTCATTGTGCTGGTCAAGAATGATGTGTCACTTGGGGCAGATCCTGCAGGCGCTGTTGGAGTCAGGACTGGGATCACGTTGGCAGGGCAGCAAAGGAGAAAAGGACAGGGCAATTTGGCACCTGGGCTGTTTGTTTGTTTGGGAGTGTGTGGGGAGGACTAGTCCATGAAGCTTGGGAATAAATTTGTCCTGATACTTAAGTACCAGCTCCCAGGAAATTGCCATCAGAGTAATTAGTGTGTGCTGGCTTATTTGTACAGTGATAACAGCAGGAAAGTATTGAAGCAGGAAAACCAAACACATTATTCATCTGAACCTTCAATCCGCAGCCTTTACCTGACAGCTCACTATTTGCAATATGCAGGTCTATTTTTAGGCTTCTGAGCCAGGCAGGCTGTTTCCTTCTTTGTTTGTTTTGCGTTTTGATTTTTATTTTGCTGACATAAATTGGAAATGGATCTGGGCTTAGAGATAAACAAGTGCATTTTTAAAATAAACCGTTTGAGTACCAAGGAGTCTTCTACAGGAGCAATGAAGCATCAGCACAAGGCTTTCAAAACTTGTGCCCTGGATACTGGAATGATGCTAGATATGAGATCCCTGTTTCTGCTGGAAGTACTTGGTGTGACCATGAGCATCTTCTTCAGCCCAGGATTCCCTGCTCAGTGACAAGCACTCCTTAGCCAGCCAGGTTAGAATTGCCCTTTGAGATCTGAGCACCAAGGAGAAGGTTTAGTAACTTGGGTAATAATTATTACTAACGAGGTTGTGGGAGAATGACATGGGGTCACAGGAGTTTGTGGTCGTGAGGCATTCGAAGAAGATGTTTGGGGAAGGGCATCCTTACATGGTGCGAGGGTATGGAAGAACTGGTAGAAAGCAGGAGGTGTTTGAAAACCATGGAAAAAAGTGGGTGTGAAGAAACGGGTGGATTCACCTTGGAATGGAAACAATGGGGATGAAAGTATTTGCTCTGCCTTTCCTTTCCATTTTCCCCTCTCCTTTTTACAGTGGCGTTACCCTCAGCCACCTGCAGCAGCGATTCCCTGCCAGGCACTTGTGCTAAATCCTTTGAAAGCTCCTCTTCTCCTTTGGTGATTAGAAAGAAATGAAAAGGGTGGGGGCAGAAGACAGGCTGTCTGCAGGGAAGGGAGCTCCGAGGCCCCAGGGTTTCTCCTGGAGAAGGGTTTTGTGAACAGCTGAGGAAATCACCAGGCAAAGCACCTCCTGCAGCCAGCAGCTATATCACAGGCTCCCCTAGCCGCAAATGAAATGCAGATAAATCAGAGTTAAAGTGCCTTTTTTAAATACCAAAGGCTTTTAAGCATTTAGAGCCAGCCATCAAAAAGGTGACTTACCATCTCCGTATCTTGAGATCTTTGCATGGAGCCTGCATGCTTCCGTGGAAGGTGGGGCATAGGCAAACACTAGCAGTGCAGCTCAAATCAAAGGTAAATGAGTGAAACTTGTGACCTCCCTTATGCAAGATTCAGCCTGGGTGACTCAGTGGTTCTTAAAGTCTTAGGAATTTATTCCCATGCTTTGCAGCCGCAAAAGTTCATCGCCATCCCTAGCTCTCCCAGCCTTTTTCTGCTATATGCAGGTCCAGGGCTGGAGAAGGCTGGGTTTTGACTGCAGTCTCCTGGTTTCTTACAGAGTGGTAGGTTAGTTTACTCTCTTAATGCTATTGCTCTGACAGTGGATAGGGTTGCACATTTTAAGTTCTGAAGGAAGAAGAAACAGGGGTGAGAGAAAGTACTGGAAATGTGCACCCATAAGCCAGCATCGTGATGATGAAAACTTCATACAAACCAGCCAGGAACTGTGATTTGCTTTCTGCTTGCATCCCTAGGGCTTTTCAGCTCTCAAAGGGAAGATGCAGTAAGGGACTGCATCCTGGGACATGCTTTTGAGGCTTAGGAGAACCCGGCAGATGTGCAAATTCTGGAGTTGAGAAGCACAAAGGAAACCTGGAATCCTAAGTATGGTTAACATCAATGGGTGTTTCAGAGTTGGCAACTTCATTCCTTTAGCTCAAGTGCCTCTAGTAGAGTTTTGTGTGCTTTTCATAAAGTCATAGACCAGCCCAGGTTGGAAGGGACCTTGAAAACTTGTCAGGTCCAGCATGTCATGGGAAGGGTAACCTAAGTGAGATTATCTAGCACTTTGTCCATCTTGAAAACCTCCAGTGATGGAGGCTCTATCACTTCCCTAGGGAGGTTGTTCCAGGGTAGGGTTGTTCTCACTGTAAAATGCTGATTTCCTGTATTGTGCTTTGTTTCTGCTCCATCAGTGTAATTTTTTTAATTGCTTTGGTCTGGTTCTGATTTTTCCCAGTTCTTTAGCTGGAAAACAAAATATCAGTGTGGATTTCTTGATGTAACAGCATCTCACTTTGCTGCTCATGGTGGGAATCTGGCACTTTTGTTGCTCCTCAGCAAAACCCACATCTTCATAGTGATAGGGTGCAGATTTACCTGCTTAAGGGGCAGAGATCTCTGGGGCTGTAAGGGCCCAACTACTTAAAATTTGGCTTCTTGTGCTTTGTGCTGCATTAATTTTTAGGTTTTAAGGTCAAGGTGCTTATTTAGTCTGACCTGCTCTATAATAGAGATTCCTTGAATTAGTTTCCACTCTGGGTTCAGCAGTTGTGGACGGACCCAGATGTGCATTTTTGAGGTGGAATCCCATCTCACTCTAAGAATTGCCAGTGCTGGATCACTGGCCATGCCAGTTGTGGCACTTTTCCCTCTGTTAATTACCTGCAGTGCTGGAAATCGGTGCCTTTGTTTCTAGTTTGTTTTCTGTCGAGCTTCAACTTTCAACCTTTGGTCTTGTTATGCCTGTGTCTGGTCGGCTGAAGAACACTCTTCCTGACAGGTACTTACAGGCTGTGAGGTACCTTTTAACTTTCTCTTTGATTGACTTCCTTGAGCTCCTCGGTACAAGCCTGGTTTTGTTCTTGTGGCTGTCCTCTGAACTCGCTCCAGTTTTTCCAGCATTTTTCTTCAAGTGTGGGTACAAGCATTAAACCTCACACTCCCATCAGCTGTGCCAACCCAAGGCCCAAAGATAACAGGGCCTCTCTGCTGGTACGTGACATCCCTCATTTGTACGGCCAAGCGTTGCGGACCTGCCTTGCGAGCTCATGTTGGGCTAATTATGCCTCTTACCTCACCCAGTCCTGTAGGTCTTGTGTGTTTGAAAAGTTTCCATGTAGCCATTTCTTTAATGCGCCAAACATCTCATTAGTCTTTTTGATGTATTTTTCCCTTGGTTTGTGTTCTGAAAGGAGTTTTAGTTCAACATTTCTCACTGTAGCAGCCACATGTCAAAAATCTTAATATAACTGAGAGCTGCTAGGAGTGTATTCTGCAGAACTGGGGGGAAGGCAACTGGTTCCCAACAGGGAAATAACACTGAGACGCATCTCCAGTGTTTGCTGGGACAGGATAGAGTGCATGCCACTGGGCTCCAGAGTCCTGCAGGTTTTTTTGAACTCTTCAGCTCTTAATGGATAGCTTTCTAAAATGGAAATTAACCATGGAGATGGTTAACCTGCAAATCCTGTGCCAGCCAGACCTGTTATTGCTGGCTATGGAGTGTAGCACCCAGCCCTTTGCTTAGGATCCATATGTTGGGTGCCCCCCTGGAGGGTTTGGGTCAGTGTATTTCTAGATGTTAGACACAGAGGGTTGGCTGTATTTCCAATTGGGGTGCTTTTATTATCAGTTTTATGCTGTTTCTTATGTATGTATAATGACTCAGAAGAAACAGAGGTGTTGATCTGAATGGCAACATGGAAAGCCTTTTGGTAATAACATCCAGATGTTTTCTTAGCACATCTGCTTAAGCCACTGTTGAAGTTGGTGCCTTCAGCAGCCCTGCTGGTGCATTTTACTGCCTGCTGCTATGTGTGATGCTAATTTATGAGTGATGCAGGAATCAGGTAGTGGCAGAAGCAGGGACATCCAGCTGCTGAGGAGCTGTGGAGAGGAAAGCCCTCCGGTCTGTAACCCAAATTATTCTTGCTTTTACCATTCAGGTAAGGTGTTTGGAGGTAGTCTAGTGTGTAAGTGTTGTGAGTACTGTGCCCCAGGTTTGCCTGGTTACACGTCGCTGTCTGTGTGTGCTGCTACAGCTCAGCCATGTGGACAAGAACATTGTCCATCTGAACACTGACTGCAGACAAGAACAGGGCAAGTTCTGCTTGTACAGAAACCGATGTGTGAAAAGATATTCCTGCCTGTCCCCTTATTTGCAGGAAGCTGTTCCACTCCCCAGTTGTATCTGTGTTTAGCTCTTCAACACTGCCTTGCTAATCCCCGTGCCAGGATTCTCAGCATGTGGTGTTCTTCCCAGGGAGGGTCAGCTTTAGAACAGCTCGTCTGCCTCGTGCCAGGGCTTTGGGCAGCCAGGATACTACTGGAAGCTGTGCTTTTAATGTCACTGTGTCAGCATCGTGCCCTGCCTGGGGGAATATCGCTGGCAGCCTGAGGGTAACACTGCAATTCCAGATGCCCTGTGCTATGCAGTTTCTTTCTAGGCTGCACATTGCGAGCCCTTGATTTTTGGCCACAGTCCTTCCAGTATGTCCCCAGCCGTAGTGTGTGTTGCAGTTCCTCACAACACACTGCTCATTCTCCCTCTTCTTCAATGACTTCTGCACGTCACAGAGCACATGTCTTCAGAACAGAGCAGTTTGTGCTGCTCACCGGAAAGCAATGACGTAGACCCCTCGTCTTGAAAGGTACTTGGCAGCCACCAAAAAAAAGAACTCATAACCCAAACTTAGAGCTAGTGTGTCATCTCTTTGCAGGGGTGGTGAGGTGATGTTGCAGGTTGTGCGTGTTAAAATAGGGAAGAAGGTGGAAGCGTGTGGTTGGCGTGTAACAAAGCACTTCAATGGAGAGGAGACATTGATGTGGTAGGTGAGACAGATGGCCCAAAGGTGAAGATCTCATCCTATTAATTTTTCTACCCTTCCAATGCATGACACAGCATCATGACCTGGCCAAGGATGGGCCATCAGGTATGTGTGGTTACAGGCAGGGAGCAAGCCTGGGAAAGTGCTTCACAGGATGGAGATGGATGTCATGAGTAATGTTGTATGACCCAAGAAGAGTCTACAGTGGCTCAGTATGTCTGTGTGGGGCATTTAGAGAGCCAGGTCCCAAAACAGCACAGCAAGTCTTGGAGCAAGAGAAGCCTATAAATGCTTGACATGTAAATATAGAAAGCAGCAAGAAATGATCAGAAAAACCCATCTCTGGAGTTGTGGATGGTATTGCCACCCTCATGGCTGACGGCTTACAATTCCCATCTTTCTACTGTGTTTCTGTTTCTCTCTGTTCACAAAAAAAAAAAATGCTAGTTTTGACAAACTTAGAATTTAATCTAGGTCTGATTTTTGGAGGTTTTCCTGTCTCGTTACTGTACCAGTCTTTTGCATCCGTGGATCAATGTCGCATTAGTATTAATCAACACACAATGTAGTCATTTTACTAGTCTATATGAAACTTATTTGAAGATTCTAGTCTATATGAATCCATATGAATCTAGAGATACTAATCTATATGAATAGGCATACTAATATGAACATAGTCGATGTGACTAGACATGCTAATCTATATTTTGGGTGACATGGTTTAGTGGGAGGTGTCCCTGCCCATGGCAAGGGGGTTGCAACTAGATGATCTTAAGGTCCTTTCCAACCCTAACTCTTCTATGATTCTATATGAATCTCAACATAGTAGTCTATATGAATCTATATGAATCTTTAGCTGAGCACTAAAATGGTTTTAGGATAAAATTCATATGTAGAAGTAACTGTCTTGCATTGTGTATTAAAATCATTTAATCTGATTAAAGTAGCTCAATGTTTCCTCTGTTGGCATTTGAGCTGACTGGGAATTTTTCACCAATATGCCACCATGCTGAAGTTCAGTGCACCCTCAGGAGAGAGACAGCTTCAGTAAATCCTCCTTTTTTTTGCGAAAAGTAGCGTAAAATTTCGGAGGGGGTTTGCCTCTGACAGTACCTAAACTTTCCAACTGCATTTGTATTTGAAATGACTCTTTGTTTCTGAAGCAAGTTACAGTGAAAAGTGTAAAAGTTAATGACACCGAAGGGAAGGCTTCCAACTGTTGAAAAAAAGTGCTTCAAATCAAAGCTAGTTTGAATTTCACAATCTTCAAAATGTCAAGGTTTTTATCTTTTTTATTCCCCCCACTAGTTTATAATAGGGGAAAAAAGGTCTTGAAACCCTCCAAGGATGATAGAACTGGGTTTTTTCAGCTATCTGTGACATAGAATCGTATAATAGTTTGGGTTGGAAAGGACCGTCAAAGGTCATCTAGTCCAACCCATTGTTCATCTCTGTTTGAGTACTACCTTCTGTTGGCTGAATCTGTAGGCAAGAACAAGGTGTTCTTCCATCAATACTGCTTGCTCAGGGTATCCCTTGAAGGGTGAACCAGACGTTATTCTTATAATACTAACAGAGATTGTGTATAAAACCTGACCATTTGTCAGTCTATCCCTATCCAGCTATTAAAATTGTATTTTCCTTACAGGTGCATCCACAGTTGGGATGATGGAGCCTGATGAGCTGCAGTTTCACTTGGATTACAGTATTTCAGGAGACTTTCTGAACTTGCCCTTCCCTAGTCCTTGAGGGCAGAGGAGCTTAAGTTTATATCTCCAATATCACACAAGGAGAAAGAATGGAGTTGGCTGCTTTGCACAAGTAACTAAAATCAATGTTGTGTTGCCATTGGGAGCACTCAGAAGGAGAAAAGACTGGAGTCTAGCTTTCATTTCAGAGAGGATTTTGTCCTGGAGGGACATGCAGAAGGGAAGATACAGGAAGAAGGAGGAGACATGGTGATACAAGGCAGCTTCCTGACCTCCAGAATGGGACTGCAGCTTCATAACAAGGTAAAAAAGAACTAACCCAAACCAGCCAAACGTTTTCCCTCTTTCCTATCCCAGTCAAATATCTATTAAGCAAAAAGTGTGTTGAGTCCAGGCACTGTTTTTTTGTTGAGTAGTTTCTTTTTTTGCTCCCAACCTCCATCCTTTTCCCCTCCTCTTCCTGTGTCCTGTGTCATCCATGCCTGCCTCTGCAAAGCCCATTACAGAGGCCAGCGGAAACTTGAGCAGGCTTCATGTAAAAATGATCAGCAAATCTCTACAGTCTTACTTGTCCACATATCTAAGACTTAACTTTTCAAACATCTGTTTGTCACACACATTCATATTAAATGCATTGCTTCCAGAGAAATCTTTGTGCTTTTACTTTATGCCAGAAGAACTTGCTGCTTTAGTTTTGGAAGTGAGGGTGACAAGTCTCACACTCACCTGCACTCCAGCTCCAGAGCGCAACAGTATTTTCCAAACTGATGGTATACAAAGAGAGCTGAAAGAAATGGGTGTATTGCACTGCCTCAATCCAGAGCCACAAGAGGGGAGAGACAGGAGCTGGAGAAAACAGAGCAAATTTACCTGTTTTCAGTTTATCACCTTTGGAGAATTAAAAAGCTTTGGTTGCAGAAAAGAAAGTTGAAGCTTGATTTCTCTTTTAGCTTTTCTCCTGCTGCAAATGCTTTTCTTCATAAACGTGTGTGGCTCCTTGCTTGTTGTGCCCTGGGCTCTGGAGCACCCTAAGCATTCCTCAGAGGAGAAGGCTGGCCAGGAGAAGGCTGACCAGAGGGGTATCTTAAGCTTGGTCTCTTCTAGCAGTCCAACTCAGTGGGCATGAGAGACATGTGGCTTTGCTTTGCTGCATGTTGTGCAGTCTGGCTGGTTCATGTGAAGGCTGTATGGTGGTGAGGATGGAAAGCGTTCATCAGACTCTTACTCTGAGGTTTCTGTGCGATGTTGTCATGATGGCAATGACGAAGGCCATGCCAGCATGTGCATGTAGACCTGTGTCATCATGTCAGCATTCCCCAATATATCTGTCAGTGATGGAAAATGCTGAATTGAACTTCAGCGAATTTGAAATCCCTGATTTTTTGCAGATCAGAGGTTTCTCCACCCCTGTCACCCCATGTCTCTGCACAGACAGAAGGACCATCTCTTAGTATCAGCAAGAAGTTTATAATCTCTGTGACTCATTCAGTTGTTGGTTTAACTGCTGATATTTCCATTGAGAATGCCAGTGACATGGGTAGATCTCGTGATGGGAAGATACTACTGGCCATGATGCAACACTGATTTCACATCAATGAAGAGGCTGTCTATGGCCACGTGTGTGTCTACTATATCTCTACAGCGGGTTTGAATCAGAGAGAGGAAGGATGCTTTCAAAATCTGGGTCTGGCCCAGTTCTTTGGAAGCACCAAACTGAGATATTTGCAAGTTACGTGTGAGTTTCTGTTTCAGAGTGGACATTTGGATGATAATCAGTTTGAGAGTGAAATACTCCCATTAAAAAGGGATGGTGTGGGATCACATGATACACGTTGAACAATAGCCATGGTGTTGAGAGGGACTAGAAGTGGCTGAACAGAGAGAGTTTGATATCTCCCTTGATGATAACCAAGAGAGGAAGATGGTAAGAAACAGCTGTCGAGGGGAGAGCCTTCCCCAGCAGGTCCTCCCAGTAAGCAGTGGTTAAATGTGCTAAGAGCTTCTTGGGAGTGTCCTTGAGTTATCCCTATGGATCAGATGCTCCTGTCAAAGCTCAGGTCAGCAAGTTCATTACTCTGAGCAAACTAAGTCAGATATTGTCTTGCCCAATGTCATGTTTATATGAATTAGCCCATGTCACCCAAATCAGAGGTGCTAAGTTGTATTTGGTAGAGGAGCATCGCAGCACTGAGTGGGCTGATGGTCCTGCTCTGTCAGCAAGGGCTTCTCTCAGGAGACTGGTGTTCAGCCGTTGTCCCTGTGTAATTCTGTCACTTAACCCCTCCTTTTCCTCCCCTGGAAAGTATTTATTGGCACATTGTAAAGCACCAGTCATATCTGTGGGTACAAGTTCCTGTGTAGCAAGTAGGATTTAAGAGGAACAGACCTTAGAAAATCCCACACAGCCCCATCTTCATTAGTTGTGTAGTGCTGTTGTCTCCTTGGTGGCTTGATGCATGGAGGAGAGATGTACAAGTCCTTGTATCTCTACAAAGAAGGATGGAATGTAATTTGGAGTTTATTATTTCATTGCATCAGCTTTTCTGAGTCTGGGAGTGCTCTTAGCACAAGCAAATAAATTACCCGTCTCATTTTGCTGCGTGCTCTGCAGCCAGCCATATGTTTGAGCCTGATAGAGATTATTATCTTGTGGGCTAAAATTACTCAATGGAGGATGACATTTCTTATCAAGGGCTTTGCTGAATCAGAGAGTGGCCCTGGCACCCAGCTCTGAGACACCGCTTCTCTTTGTCCAGCCTCCAGGCCTGGTGATAAGTGGATTTGTGTCTTTAGGTTAGAGGTGCTTGTGTCAAGGTTTTGTTGCAGATGGAGGCTCTGAGGATTGTGCGTGTGCCCGGGAAGACATGGTATTGAGATGGGGAATTGAGGATGTTCTTTTAACTGAAACAGAAGAGCCTACATCTGTGCAAACACATCTTCTCTTGGAGAGTCCTTTTATGCGCCGCTAATAATTTCAGACTTCACAGCCAGTAGAAGACAGGGACCCTGTTCTCCCAACTACACACGAAGAATTTGCTTCAAATTAGGTGGTATGGATAACCCCCTCCTCTTACCAGCAGCTGCAGTTTTTCCAGGCTTACACCTTGCATAAAGCTTTGCCTTTCCATCCTTCCACCTCTCTAATGGATGGGTTATTTTCCCTCCTCTATTTCTCATTCTCTCTTGCATGCTTTGGAGTTTATTTGGTAGCTGCTGATGATTCAAGGTGTTCTCTGGGTGTTTAAGTAGGAGAGAGCCAGGGAAAACCAGCTGCTCTTCATTGTAGCTTCTTCCCGCATAGCATCTTCCCTTTGCCTTCTCTTTCCAGTGCAGAGCTGACAGCATGCGGTGTTCAGCTTCTACAATGCATCTGGACAAAGCTCTCAATGGAGAGAGGAGGGACCTGTTGATGAATTGTCCTTTCCTACAGCTGAGCTCTGTCCACACAGGCAGGTTTGTCCTGAGGCACACTCCCAGGCAGAAAGCAAGGCCAGCCCCCCACCCAGCACCCAAGCATGGTCCAACTCTCTGTAAGAGGTTCCCGGAAAAGGCAGCTCTGAAGTAGCAGCTTTGTTTTCTCCTTGCAGGAGGATGTCTTTGACATCCAGTACTCACAGTGTTGTACTAAGGACAGGGCAGGGACATCTCAGCTCAGAATGAATGGGAAAATGACCTCTTCCACAGAGACTGAATGTGCACCATGGGTTTCTTCTGCTCAGTGTTGTCATGTGAGTTTTTGTGTCACTATAGCAAGTTGCCTCACTCACCCTTTAATTGCAAGTATCTTCAAGCTGGCCTGTAGCAGCCACATAATGCACAGCAGGAGGTCAAATCCCAAGTGTCCAGCAAAAGACATTCCTTAGGTTGGTGTAAGGGTGACAGCCATTCCAGGTATGATGAGGACATTATGGCTGAGGGTCCCACCATGAGCACCCTTGCCAGCTCAGCCCTGATGTGCTCTCAGGAGCATGGGACAGGTATTGGAATGATGCTGCCTGGAGGAGACCACTTCATTTCAAAGAGACAAACCACCACCACTGCTTTCTGCATGATGCCCGGAGGCAGCAGCTCTCTATGGTGTGGGAAGAGCCAAGACTGTGCTGTGAGAGACTCCTTGGAATGACTCTTCTGCCATTTGCAGCATCCCCATGGTGGGGACATCCCTCACGCAGGGTGGTGGGGGCAGAGAAGAGGTCTGAGGATGTGCAGCCTTCTTCCTGCTTCTGAAACAGCCTGGTTTTGAGTTTTTAATGTGTCCTGCCTCCTGCTTTCTGTCATGTGGCTCAGCACCCATCACAGCTTTCAGCATGGGGGTCCCAGAGCCTCTGGGTGCTGTCACACATGGTCTGGGTCCCTCTTCCTTCAGACTTTCTCTCTTCACCGTTTTCCTCCCCTGGATCATGCTGAGTCACCCTGGCCTTGCTACAGAGACCTGGAGCTGCACCACTGGTTGAGCAATCACTGTCCAAATACCCTGCAGTCACGCTGGAATGGAGGTCTCTGGGTGGTGCATGACCAGCCGGCCCTTGGGCTTTGCTCACCGGCCAGGTCCACATGACATCGTAGAATAGTTATCACTCCACGGGTTTTTCCCTACTGCCTGGCTCCAGCCAGCATAGCCAGGTCAATCCCAGCTGAGTCAGCCCGGCTTGTCCTGCCAGGTGCCTGCTCCTCATCCTGCTGCAGCATCGTGTTGGATTTGTTAAAAGAAAGAGGTGAGGGGTTTACCTCTAACTGCTGACCATGTCCTCTGCCCTTTGCCTCAGGCATCAAGTCTCACTGTGGCTTCTGAGCTGGTGCAGGTAACCTTGGCTGAGTGGAACTCAGGCAGCGTACTCACAGTGTGCACCCTGCATATCTATGGTGTGCACCCTGTCTGTCCAGTGGTGTGCACCCTGCATACCCATGGTGTGCACCCTTGTCTGTCCAATGGTGTGCACCCTATATACCCATGGTGTGTACCCATGATGTACAACCTATATACTCACAGTGTGTGCCCTGCATACCCATGGTGTGCACCCTATATACCCATGGTGTGTACCCATGATGTACAACCTATATACTCACAGTGTGCGCCCTGCATACCCATGGTGTGCACCCTGTATATCCAATGGTGTGCACCCTATATGCCCATTGTGTGTACCCATGATGTACAACCTATATACTCACAATGTGCGCCCTGCATACCCATGACATCACAGCATGTATCCCACATAACCGCAGCATGCACCCAGTGTACCTATAGCACATGCATCTCCAGCATGCCAAGATTACATGCCAGGTGGTGCTTGAGGTGATGAAGAGAGCTCAGATCTTTGCTTTCAGTTCCCAGTCTGAGTCTGCAGCTGAAAACAAAACCCGAGCAAACTTGTCTTTTTGTTTGTCAGGTGGTTTTTGTATGGAAGCCACCAGGGTACAGTCAACCTGGAACCCGCAGTGCTCTTGCTGGAAGACATTTTCTGGGCTAAGCTTGCATGCTCAAAGGGGAAGACTGAAGCTATTCCATTGAGTGGCTGGGATGTTGTCAGTGCCCAGTTTTGGCCTGCTGTGGCACAGCCTTAGGTGACATTACAGCAGACACCTGTGGAATAACCTGAGTGTCTGTGGTTGGCTGTACCTGGCGGCCATCCTTTGTATAGCTTTGGGAGTGCAGGAATAGGGACTGCATGGGCTGAGCGATAAATATTCCCAAATACTCAAATCCCTAAATTTGTTCAGCACTGCTACTGCCAGGCAAGTAGGAGTCATTGAGTCTGGAAGAGCCTCCAGAACATCTGCTCCATGATTAGGGCTTCCTAGTACCAGCATGGGCTTGTACATGTGAAGCAGGACAAGGCAGCAGAAATCCATTACACCATGGTGAAGAAGTAGATGAGCTTGGTCCCTTGTTTTGAGCAGGTCAGAAAAAGATGCTGAGGACAAATGCTGTGTCCTGCATCCTGCATTTGCTTGAGCAAACTCTCAGTGCCAGCTCTTCCCCATCCAATTTCTATCCTCATGTCCAAATTGTGCTTGATCATCTCCCCACCTGATTTGTTACAGTAACAAACAGCTCATTTAGGTAATTGCCGTCTAGCTTTAATTATGATTCTCCCTCCATGCCTTTTTATCCCAAAGGAAAAAAAGAATAAATCGAGGTTCATTTTGATTGCTTCAGAGCATGGAGTGTTCAACTGGTGCCCTTGACTTCGGCAGTGATTTAAGCGCACGTGTAAGACCTTTCCTGATCGGAACCAAAACTACAGTAAATCTTGATGACTCGCAGCAGGAGTCTTTCATCTGCAGGAAGTTCTGTATAAGTGAAGGAAGCATTGACAGCTCTTGGAGACAACAGAAAGAATGCATAAATCCTGGCAAGGAGGTGCATTACTGTGGAGTTCAAAGCATAACACGTTCCTCTATGTATTCTATCTCAGTTGTCAGGAGTTAGCTCTTAAAATGTGATGTTAGGGATGGGAACTGGGTTGTTCTGTGCTTTCTGAGCCTGCCAGCCATTCAGAGGGTGGCTGCTGCCCTGTGCCACAAACTCCTGCTGGCTAAGCATCGTGGGATGCAGGATGAAGCTGCGCTGGAGTCACTTGTTTCCTTTGGTGCTGCAGGAGTAACTTTACAAAGCAGAGCTTTCCGTAGCTCAGGAAATGTTTTTCTGCTGACTGCATCCCTAGCTAGTGATTGGCCTCCCCCTCCGGGAGGTGAGGCAGGAAGAGTGAAGTTCTAGCTGAAGGCCTTTCAAAATTAGTCTGATTTTTATGTTTTGGGGTTTTTTTTTAGGACTTGATCCCTGGATTATTCTTTAAGGGATCTTTCACTGGGCTCTGCAGAATGATTCATTTCTTCTGACAGTTTTAAAGAGGGAAGTGTCCTGGTGATGCTGCACCGCTCCAGAAGCCTGCATGGAATGCAGTCAGGTGGTAATGCCAGGAGGAAGGGATTAGAGGTGAAAACAAATGCAATTTATGCAAAGATATGAAGAAATTCAGCCTGGTGAGGGCATTGAGCAGCAAAACAGCTTCCCAAGGAGACACAGGGCATCATTGCTTCATTCGTGTGACACAGGGAAGGATCCAGCTCTCTTCCCTAGGGGATTGGCTGGCGCATCTTTTCCGTCTCTAATGTCTCCGCTTCCTCCTATCTGATGTAAATAATTTATAAGGATCGAAACATGATCATGGGGCCATCTGTGCAGGAGGAAGGATAAAGCCTGGGGCCAGGCAGCTTGCAGGAACCTGGTTCCTAATGCAGTGCCTGTTCTTCATGGGCAGGATGCCAGGGGAGCAAGTGCTGGATAGGTAGCTGAGCCTTACTAAAGTCTCACACCCCCCACTCCCCCAGTTGTTTTGTTCTGTTCATCCTTTCTCCATGCCTTCCACACCCCTCCCCTTTTCCTTTTCCTCCTTATTTTTCATCCCTCCTTTTTTTTTTCTTCCTTCTGCTTTTTTCCTTTTCTCTACTATTTACCACTGCTCTGCATGTGAAATACTGGCAGCTCTTCGGCAGGCAGTGGGATTTCTTAGCTGTAATTGAGCTGTGGGTATTTTGGCTGCATGAGAACTAAATAAGAGAGCAGTTTCTTCTGTACTGGTCCTGCTTGAACTTGGGGATGAACAATCGCCTGTCAAGGCAGAAGGGAAGCCTGTGGAAAGCCATGCTATCAGTCGGGTGAGACATGGCTCAAGGTGGCAGTAGGTAGGAAGATTTTTCTCTGTCTTTGCATTTGGTGTATGCAAGTAGCCTGTGAATGTAAAAGCCATGAGACATGGTCTAGTGCGGCTCTCTGTGGTGAAGCTGCAGGAGAGTTTTACTGGCAGGTCCCAGGATGGTTGCATGGGTCAGTCGGGCTTTCTGGAAAGCAGCATGAAGTACAGCCACTTATTGCTAGTTGTGCTGTTCCCTTGCATCACTTGGAGTCTTGAGCCTCACCTGGAGTTCCAGAGGTTGGGGCAAGATAATGCAGTCCTTTTGCCATTCAGAAGGGTGTATTAGCAAGCATAGCAGCCAGAGGTGTTAATCAGAGAGATAAATTATAGAGCCCAGACTCAAGGAGTGGGCTCACCTCCAGGAGAACTGCCTTTATCTACTCCAGTGTCCTCATGGAATGACTCTTCTATAAGGAAAGGCTGAGGAAGTTGGGGTTGTTCAGCCTGGAGAAGGCTCTGGGGAGACCTTATTGTAGCCTTTCAATATGTAAAAGGACTTACAAGAAAGATGGGGACAGATTTCTTACTAGGTCCTGTAGTGACAGGACAAGGGGTCACTTTTAAATGAAAGTGAATAGATTTAGATTGGACCAAAGGAAGAAGCTTTTTACAATGAGGTTGCTGAAATGCTGGCATAGGGTGCCCAGAGAAGCTGTCGCTGTCCCATCCCCAGCAGTGTTCAAGGCCAGGTTGGACAGGGCTTGGGGCAACCTGGTCTAGTGGATGATGTCCCTGCCCTTGTCAGAGAGGTCAGTCTAAATGATCTTTAAAATCCCTTCCGACCCAAGCCGTTTTCTGATTCTTCAAATCCTGCAAGTTGTGATCCCCTATTGCAGTTGTATATTTGCATTAACTGAGAAGGAGGAAACACAGCAGTTTCAGTCCACTCAGCATCAAGGACATGCTCATGCCAAGAAACTGATGGCAGCTGCTGTGGCTTGGAGGTGGCAGGCTCGGCAGAAAGGTGGAGAGTGGATGAGCCCAGAGCCTGAGCATCCCTTCACCTGTATAGGTGAGCTGGGTCAAAGCACCATAAAAGACCATGGATGAATTATAGAATCACAGTGACTTGTGTTTGAAGGGATCTTAAAGCTCACCCAGTTCCAGCCCCCTGCCATGGACAGGAACACCTTCCATTAGACCAGGTTGCTCAAAGCCCCATCAGAAATACTCTCTCGAAATACCACTCCTTTCCATGTTTCCAGGGAAACAGGTAAGACCACGAAATAGGATGGGAGTTGAATATAATCATATTGAAAAGTGGCATTTGCTGGTTTATTTCTCAATGGGCTTTCTCTTGGCAACTCTTTGGTTGTTGAAAGCTCATTTAAATGTGTGATTGCTTGTCCCTGTGTCCGGGTGGCTGGTCTTGTCAGCTGTCCTGGTGTCAATTGTGGAAGTAAATTGTAAATATATATGCATTCAAACTCTGGGATTTCATTACATCAGATGCAGTCTCCAGTTTGTGCCATCTCAAATTTATCTTTCAGACAACATGCATAATCTTTTACACCATTTCAAAATACTGCAATAGTTGTATTGTAGACTCAAGTATTATAATTATTTAGAAGAGCAGGATGCTCACTGTTTCCTGGGACTCTATGGTATTTTTGGTTTTTGGCTTCTCTCTGAGACTCGTGTAAACCACTCTTTATGTTCAGCAAAGTGTCTGTTTTAGCTTCACGATTACTTTGTCTTTTAGTCTGAAAGGGGCCTCAGAGCTTTTTAACCTCCTGCATCCCCTGCCTTGTAATCTCCCTAGGGTTTGCCAGGCTCCTTCCCATCATGAATGGGGGGCCGGAGGGGGAGGAGGGAAATAGGGGGGATTCGCTTCCGATGAAGTCAGCCCAACTCCATCCTGCAGCAGGCGAGACAGGAGGGACCCGCTGCATCCGCCACTACTGATGCTGCCAGCACTGGATTAGGCAGCGCAGCCCTGGGCTGGGAAGCTGGTGGTGACTGTGCTTCCCCGCCAGCAACCTTCCCATGGGAAGCTTTTCCCAACAGGAAGATGCATGAACTTGGTAAATACTTCCCAATGTCTTACTAAAGTTTCCCTTATCTTAATTTGATTTCACTTTTCTTATGAGTTGGGTGATTATTTTAATAAATAAAAAAAAAAAAAAGATTTTTTTTTACAGTTTATGTTTGTGTTTTTTTCACTTTAAAACCTCTTCTTTTAGCTCTTTAGTAGATGAAATCCTTTGCTCCATTAGAGGTGCAGTGGATGTTGGCTTTGGAGAGCACCTGCATTTTCATTAATTGTTTTATCCCAACATAAAGGGGTACTTCAGAAAAATTTAGGTCATAGGTTTGAAAATGTTCTGTTTGAAAAAGAAGAAAGAGGTGTGTACCAGGTGTGTCTTTCTTCCCAGGGTCATAACTTGGCGTCACCTTTTCACATTCCCATTGGTTTGCACAGTACCACCCTTGAGTTCGCATCAATAGCAAAGACCTACATCTGCCAAGGTCCTGGTCTGCAGCAGTCCTATAGCTAAATTACTGTGATGAGCAAGTGCAGAAAGGAGGGTTCATCCCCCTTTGTTATGCGATTCCTACAGGAAATCAAGCACCTTACCCAAACTCAAGGAGGATGACTGCATGGAAAAGCAGGGGCAGCTTGAAGCACTGCCAACTGAGGATGTCCCAGCACCTCAGCCTTGAGCTGGATCTTCTGGGACCATTGAGGCTCAGTGGGAACTTGGGCTGCTTTGGGCTTTACTTCAGGTTTCTCCAAGCTCCTGCTCCTGGGTGTGGTAAAGCACTTTACATCCACTAGAAAACATGGTGGATGGCAGAAGCCTTGAGTAGTTTGGTACCATAAAAGTGGGGAGGAAGGAAAACATAGAGGAGGAAGGGGGGTATTCTTTCTTCCCTATGTCTCTTCCTTTCTCCCTTCATATCTCCATCCTTCCTCTTCCTGCTCAGTGCTCTGCCTCCAGGACTCAGCCTCTGCTCTGGGGGCTCTTACCACCCCTCCTGCTTGGGAAGCCAGTCGTGCAGCCAATGGCAGTTTTGTTTGCTCATCTTAGAGATTAAGCATGGAAACAGTTGCAGCCTGAGATGACAGTAGCTGACAGTTACATTTAGCATCTATTTCAAGTTTTGTTATCTTCCTGCAGCTGTTTTCACAATTCTCATATGAAAGGTCTGCTTATCTCACTCCTGCCATGGTAGAAATGGCTAAAGAAAACATCCCTGTTTGTTTGTATTGAAACTGGTATGGTTTGTGGCTTTTATGGCTTTTATGTTTTTTTTTTTACTGTCTTGTTTGGGGTTTTTTTATCATCTTGAACTCTTGAGCAGAAGGTAACAAAACACTCCAGGGCAGAGTCTTATCTATTCTACATCAGTGCAAAGGTAGGATAAACTACTGTCGTTTACCGTGGGATTGCATTGTCTCATTTTCAGATTCTCTATATGAACAAATAGATGAAGCCCTCTGCAAATGCTGAAGCACATTAGTTTTCCACTCCCTTTTCTTACTCATTAAGGTATGTTGCATTATAGTTATTAGGAGGCAGGTCTTTGGTAGCACAGTAGTTGTATCGTCATTAAAGACAATCTTTTAAATGCTGCTGTACAAACAACTGCATCAGAGGGACAGATGCAGAGAGGTTATTCAGCATCCTGGGGCAACACCAAGATTGCATCCACGCAACTGCAGCTTGCATGGGTGGACTGGAGGTTGCACACATATGGCTACCCTGCACGTAGCCATCAGCGCTGTGAGGTTTCAAAACTAGCTTGGAAGTGGTAGCCTGAACGGTGCAAGGGTGTGGCAACTGGAGCTTCTCTGGTTCATCAAGGATTTGGAAGAGAGGAGCTGTGTGTCCTCATGTCCTTTGCTTTGTCTGGTGGCTGGTGTGGTCTCCCGCTGCAAGGCCAATGATCAGGAGATGTCCTTCAGTGCCGTCGTGATGTTTGTCCAGCCTGGAAGGGCTGTCAGGGGCTTGTTTTGTAATTAGTTTGGCTGAAAGGATGCAGATTGAGGGAAGGAAGGGCTTGATTTCTTATGTCTGCTCTCAGGTGCTGGGCTGAGACTGTGGCTGTCTGGTGAGGAGGCAGAGGGTTTTATAATGTCTTTACAAGTCTTTGTGTCGCTGGTCATTAGCTTGATGCAAATACTAAGTTTTTTAAATTGGTTAAAATTTGCATGGAGTAAATGAGTCATTTCCCCCTTTGCCATGGTCTGCCTGTCTGCAGATGAGTGCTGGGCATGAGTGATGCATTGAAGGCTTCTCTTGCTGCTCTGCTCTAGCAGCTCTGGGTCAAGTGGACATCATTTCCAGAGCCTGTGTTCCTTTGATCACTGACTAGAACTCAGCTATTTAAGTAAATGTTGCAGCTTTCTGGGAACTGCCACCTGAGTTGCCACATAAACGCTGTGAAATTATTGTCAGGGAGCCAGCTCAGATGACACGGGAACCTTTTCCACTTGCATGGAGATGCAGGAGAGGACCTCTCATTGCTTCCAGATGTTGAGGATTTCACCTCGCAGCCTTCCTGAGAAGTGGGTTTTCTGCCTGCTTTGTAAGCCGTGAAAATGAAACACTCAGATGAAGAGATTTACCCAAGATCGTGTAGGATGTTGTGCTTGAGATCAGAATCTTCATCTTCCGTGTCCCAGTTTTGCTCTCCATCTATTCACACACTGACGCTATTTTTAGCCCTCTTAAGTAACCGCGTTGTTTGCAATTAGCTTCACTAATAACTGCTCTCCATACACTGCAGGTCCTACCAGCGGAGCAGCACGCTCTTCCAAGCAAAGCTAAACACAAGGGCGGCTAATAAAAGGCATCCGTATTTCAAACCGGTTGTTGTTGTGCAGACACGTGTCCTTGTAGCTCTTGTGATCAGGCAGCTGCCTAAATACAGCTCCTGTACTTTGGTTAAGGATGAGGTGTTACTACTCAGGGTTTCCGGGGTGTTGCCTCGCTGACCTTTGAAGAAAGTGAAGAAGCACGGTCTCTGCTTTGCGTTGTATGCTGAGTCAAGGCTGCTGCTTTCGAAGAGAGATCACATCTCTTAGTACCTAGAGCCGGAAATTTAATTATTGGCTGCAAACATCTTAGATAACGGCTCTATTTGCACCCTGGTGTACAATGAGAATTAGTAGTTACTGTAGGAAGTGCACTTGGAGCACTGGATGAAGCTGAGTGACCAAACGAGGTACAAATCCAGATGTAGATTGGCTGTAGAGGTGATGCTGAGCTGCAGTTGTCTTGCATGCCACTGGTGGATGCGATTTTGCTCCATAAAAAACAGAAACGCTTCACCAGTTCCAGGGTAAAGGTGCTATCTAAGCAAATGAACTAGTAGTTAAGAAAAACAGACTATTTTAACACATTTTCCTGAAGAATCCAGTCTCCAAGCTTCCACGCCTATAAAATCAGGGACCCAGAGATGTTCTATAGCTTGTAGAAAACAAGGAGCTGGATGACCACAGTACCGTGCCATCTCATTGCGTGCTCGCTATGTGACTTTTGCACCAACAGTGTGTAGAGCAGCAGTTGCAGGGGCAACCAAATGAGCTCACCTTTCAGCAAATATCTACGTCAGAGGGGTTATCAACTGCGGATCTGTGACCTCTTGTGCGAGCACCACTTGGCTGCCTCCAGACCTACAAGATCTGTGTGAACGTCACCGTGTTTTGCATGCAGGACTTTTTTTCTCTGCCTCTAATATAAATATGTCGAGATAGTTATCTTTGACTGTGCACACACGCATGCAAGCCAAGCTGGTTCACTGAACATCAGCGCAAGCCATGTGTGCTTAAACCAGTGCTCTTTATTCAGGTAAAGCCCCTGTTGATTTTTCCTCACTTCTGTACATTCCAGTGCCTCTCTCTGAAGCTGTCAATACACATTTGTTTACCTTTGTATCGTCATACAGATGGCAAATCCTTGTAGTATGACTACGTTTATCTACTGATAGAAATGTGTTGAGCTGTGATGGGTTGCTATAAAGACAATTATTGATTCCTTTGGGTCTTTTTCCTGCAAAACTGGTTAGGCTAAATGCTGTGTTAGAGCAAGTTGGCAGTTGAATTGTGTCTGAAGACCACTCTTTTTTCCATCAAAAATTATTTATAGCTGGCATAATGGTATTTTCTTTTGCAGGATCTCCTAATCTGTGTCTAATTTTGTGTCACACACGCTGCAAAAGCACTGCTAAGGCTCGATTACAGCTGTGGCCAGTTCAGTTCCTACCCAGCACTTCATTTTTATCTTGGCATTAAGATGTGGCAGTTTTTCCCCCTGTCCCCTGTATACTCATTTCCATTGAAATGTATGTTTAGGCATTAAAAGGCATATGCAATTTTGATCATACAGCTCCCCTCAAAACAGATAAAAGCCCAAAACCCAGAGTTAAAGACTCTATTAGAAAGGTCTCAGAGAAGCAGATGTGTACCTAGAGAAGCAGAGGAGGCTTCCTATGTGACAGGACACCCTGATGAGATAGGCTGTTAACTGGGTCCAGTTCTTCTGTCCTCAAGATAAACTGTGATGGGAAGAGGTGGACAAGAAGGGCTGAGAGGGGTGAGCCTGGAGCAGCACCACTTGCTCAGCCCCGTCCAGGTCTACCATGGAGGTGACGACAGGTAGAAGCAGACTGCTGTTGGTTCAGGACCAAGTGGATCTCACTTGGCATGACTGTGCTTAGTCTGGAAATGAGAAGAAAGTTGATGATCATGTCAGAAGAGAGTTTTTGGAGAAGGTTTTTAATGAGTGGTGTGAATGAGATGTTTGCTATGTTTCAGGGAAGGATTATGTGTTTGTCTGAAGTAGATGCAGATGGAGTTCATGCTCCAGGGAAGCCCTTCTCAATCCTATGTAAGAAAAAAAAAAAGCCAAGAAAATGTATATAATGAAAATAATTTTGAGGATTCAAAAAAGAATAAGCTGGCCAGGTTTTATTTCTGTATTGCTGTCCCCATACAGAGCCTGTGCTCAGATCATAGAATCATAGAATAGTTAGGGTTGGAAAGGACCTTAAGAACATCTAGTTCCAGCCCCCCTGCGATGGGCAGGGACACCTCACATTAAACCATGCCACCCAAGACTCCGTCCAACCTGGCCTTGAACACCACCAGCGATGGAGCATTCACAGCTTCCCTGGGCACACCATTCCAGTGCCTCACCACCCGCACAGTAAAGAATTTCTTCCTCATATCCAATGTAAACTTCCCCTGTTTAAGTTTGAACCCATTACCCCTTGTCCTATCACCACAGTCCCTAATGAAGAGCCCCAGTTTTATTCTGAGGTTGATGGTTAAGTGCCGAGAGCGACTGTCTGAGGCTGTGGTTGCATGGTTCTTTTCATCTGGCCTGAGTGCACTGATGCCAAAGGGGCTGGTCCTGCTCACTCTCCTCTCCCAGACTGGTTTCTAGCCCATCCCTGGCATTGGTGCTTGGTTCACATGACCCTGCAGTGACCTGGGCAAAAAGACTGACTTGAACAAAATTTAACCTGGAAAAGAACCCACAGTCAAGCTTGATGTTCATGGGTCAATCCCAGCACTTCGGCCCCAGGACAGGCAGGGAGAATGGAGACAGCCCTGAGCAGTGCTGAGGAGTGCAGTGTGAAACTGCCCCAGCAGTGGGGTCCCCAGTATAAGGTCATGGACCTGTTACAGTGGGTCCAGAGGAGGGCCATGAAAATGATGAGAGGACTGGAGCACCTCCTGTGAGGAAAGCGTGAGGGAGTTCTGGTTGTTCAGCCTAGAGAAGGCTCCAAGAAGACATTATTGCAGCCTTTCAATATATAAAGAAAGCTTATGAGAAAGATGGGGAAGGACGTTTTTTATGATGAAGGTGGTGAGACACTGGCACTGGTTGCCCAGAAAAGCTGTGGATGCTCCATCCCTGGCAGTGTCCAAGGCCAGGTTGAACGAAGCTTTGAGCAACCTGGTCTAGTGAAAGATTTCCCTGCCTATGGCCGGGAGGTTGGACTAGATGATCTTTGAAGGTCCCTTCCAACACAAACCATTCTATGGTTCCATGAAATGCTGCCCTAGTCATGACAAAGGTTTTGTTTTCCAGTCCCTCCCAGGCAGGAGGAGATGGAGGTGACCATCTTGGACTTCACACTTATGTGTGAAGATCTCAGAGTCTGGTGGATCTGGGTTGGTCTCCTTGATGTCAGCCTTTGCAAAACACTTTGTTGGCTCAAGTGTCAGGGCAGGGTGATTCATACCTGGGGTTTTCTCTTCCTTTCTGCCGTGTGAATCTGGGGAGATGTTTGGAGTTTTCTCCCCTCTTCACCCCCGCGCTAACCCTCCGATATCAATATAGGACATGCATGTGGTGACTCAGCCCGCTTGGGAGACCCTTGGGTTATTGCCCCCGCCTCCACAGCAGCAATTTCTCCTTTGAAAAAATCCTCTAAGGCTTGGCCTTGGCTGCTGTGGCTCAACAGAGCCTGCCGAGGCAGCGAATACAGAGGTCGTATATGCCTGGGTGTGAAAAGGCAAGCGTGGTCGCTCAGGGTTGCTTCCATCGAAGATTTGAAACAAGGCAGCTTTGTCTTTTACTTTCATTCATTTCATCATTATCATTCACAGTTCAAATGCCAAGCTTTAGTAAAAGCAAGGTTGGGTGAGGAAGCATACCCCATGTTCAGGATGGCTGCATACCTTGTTGGGTCAGGCTTTCTCTGTTGTGGATTTTACAGATTCCAACCTAAGCAGCTCTTCCCTGGGCTGCAGGCCTGGCTGTGGGTCCTTCCTTGGGCCCACACTCACTGCCAAGAGCTTCTTGTGGCAAGGAAGTAATGAGCACAAACTTCCAAGCTACTGTATCTTCTGTAAATTTGAGTCCCAATCCCAAAAGCTGTGTTGTTTACCTCCTCTGCCATCAGTGTTTGCTGCAGCATCCATCAGTGGAAGGGCCATATTATGGCTGGTTCAGTGATATATGACTCATACATGACTCTGGATGGACCCTTAGAGCTGTCCTGCTCCTCTTGATGTGCATGTTTCATCTGATGATCACCAAGCCAACTTTCTGACAGTTCAGGTGCTGCCCAGGTACCATCCCCTTACTTTTACTTCTTCGATAACATGTTCTGATAGTTTTTTTCCCCTCTTGTTTTCTCTACAGCTTTATCTGGAAAGTATGACTGGCGGGAGCAGCTTACTCACCATTAGATAAGTATTACAGATGACTCATGCCAGGGGATTGATAGCTGAGTGGCTGAGATAAATATGCTGTTTTATAACAGCTGTAGCAAGATGCCAAGAGGCAAGAACCTTAATTTCACCATCCATGCTTATCCACTAATACGCTTTGAGTCTCTGGTACCTTTTTCCCTTTGGTTGGTCCATCTAAAGGGTTCACGGAAGTGGTTTTACTTCCCTGGATGGGGTACCTTGTATGGGGTAGCTTGTGAGATTTCAAGCTCCACTTCGGGATGTCACCTTGATGTTCACCTGTTGTTGAAAGGCAACAGCTTTGTTGTTATTCTCTAAGACAACATGCAATATTTGTCTTTTTAATAGATAAAATAAATAATAAAGGTGTTAGTGGCTTTCCTCGATTCTTTGTGGTTTTTGTTTTTGTTTTCTTCCCAGAGCCATTGCCCCCCTTCTTCAGCACAACAAACCAGAAGGTGCACAAACAGGTAAGGCAACTGCTGTTGCAGTGTTTTAATTTTGAGTCATTAACGGTGAAATACTGGCTGTAGTAAAGTGAAAAACCAGCTCAGCAGCAGTGAGAGCTGTACCCAATGTGCTCAGCTCCCCGAAAACACCTGGAATAACTAGAATGGGGGATGAGTTTGCAGGCTACCTGGGATCATGTGCCTGAACTTCTATCTGCTTCCACAGCCAGACATTAAGGCTGTGAGAGCAATAGGTAATGAGATTTAATAAGTTACAAGTAAGGAGGAGCCTGCCCTTGGCAGAGATGCATGAGGAGCTGAGCTGTGGAGGTGGGGTGTCTGTACAGGACTGGGGATGGCCGATACGCTTCTTGGGCCACATACTTAGGCACCATCTGTGGTTCATGCCATGGCTTAAACTGCTGAAGATGTTTGGTTTCCACTAAAGTGCTGGACCATGAGGCTGAGTACCTGTGACAAAAATGGCACATCCCTTTCATCAGAACCAGCCTGGGGCAGGAGCTTCCAGTGGGCAGTGGAGGTGTTAGTGCTGCGCTTGATTTTCTCAGTGAACAGGAACCAGAGCCCCAGTGCATAAGAGAAGTGTGGCTTGAGGATATGTGCTTGTGTCCCAGTCATATGATTTGGGTCCCTGCATTTACTGTGAGAATGGATAGACACTGGAACAGGTTGCTTAGAAAAGCTGTGGATGCCCCATCCTTGGAAGTGTTCAAGGCAAGGTTGGATGGGGCTTTGAGCAACTAGAGAAAAATTTCCCTGCCCATCGCAGGGAGGTTGGAACCTTGTCAGGTTTGAAGGTCCCTTCCAGCCCAAACCATTTTGTGGTTCTATAAGTTTGATTCTTTGCTATGCTCATTGAAAGAACTGGTGTGGGATCCGCTTTGCAAGATGTTTTGTGCCGAGGTCTATATGGAAGCTTCCATTCTTCAGGCTGTAGTGCTGCTCTGGAGTAAAGAGTTGTGACCTGCTTGTGCTATAGAAACACTGAAGCTGGCTCTGGGAACTGTTATAGCAGAAGCCCGTCTCTGATGGCTTATAACTTAGGCTCAGTTGGATCCCTGTCTAGTAAAGTAGAAAATGCCTTTAAGACATTCTCCCTTTAGACTCTGTATATAAGATACTTGCTATGAACTGATCTCAGGACTATATTGTTCTGAGTGATAATCTGGCATTGCTATTTAGGGAAGGGGTTTTGGCTCTCGGGGATCATGTATGATCAGGCAATGTAAGCAAGTGTAGGGGCATCAGAAATTTTACTGGCATATTCTTCCACTTTCAGCCCGTCATCCTACAATGACATGCCTGAGAACTCCATCCCCCCAAAAAAACCCAAAACCAACCTCTGATGAATGCTTTTAACCATCGCTTGGTGGAAATAGTTTTTGGGGTAGAGAAATGAAAGTGCTGTCCCTCACCTTGCATCTGTGGGGTCAGGACTGCAGCCCAGAGGCAGGATCTGGTGCTTCCCCATGGGTGGCCTCAGCCATACGTATTCAAATCGAGCACCCAAGCATGTCACCTCGCTGCAGCGCACTGCCAGGGGCTTTCCAGCCCTGCAGGACAGTATTAGTAAGAGGGTTCATATGTGGTATGTCTTTTGGTTCAAGCTGTGAACTGCAGTGGACTCTGAAAACTGCTGCTGAGCCTTCTAAATAATGTTGCAGAAAGTTTCTGAGAAGCTTAATAACTTCCTAAATATATTTTATGCCTCAAGATGCTCAGGCATGAGTTCGTGCTGAAAGTTTCCCCAGTAGAGGGGATGTGTACTCTTGTCACTTTGGAAGTGCAAACAGGTAGCTTATAAGGAGGTGGTTGCTGGGGTTTTGCTTCTCTCTGTCTATTGGGAAGCTGGATTTCAGGACATGTTTGTGGGTTTGATGGTTAAGTAGAACAGTTTAGAGCAACATGAGTGACCTGCATGGTTAACTTCAGGATTGTGTCAGCTGAACAACTAGATCAAGGATTACAGATCCCAGGGTACCTGATATCCAAATAGGTTTTTAAATCACACAGGTCATTTTAAGAGATAATTAAGTTCCTGAGTTACTCAGTAATGCCTACAAATGTTCCTGAGAATGGCTCATGAAGCACTTGCAGTCTCTAACTTCTGTCAGAGGTAAATTCTTTATTAGGAAGAAATTAGCTGCCCATGTGTTTTCTGTCTTGGAGTCTCAGGGTGTTTTACCTAGATGTGTTACTACGGCTGTGCTGAATGTACCACTCAAATCTGCATGCTCTGATAAACATACTCAGGTGAAATGAATCCCAATGCAGACATTTGAGCTGTTGCTGCTGCTGGTTCCCACCTGCCCTGTTGCCCAAAGCTGCTACCCACAGAAGCAGGGCAAAGGGACAGGCTACATGTGCTTCTGCACCTCATCTATTGTGTTGTCTGAGCACAAAACCGTCTTTGCTTCCTGGGAGAGCTGGAGCACAAAGTGGGGAAGCCAGAATATAGCATATGTGTTCTGTCCCCTCCTGCTTGAGGGATGGGGATTAACTAATGGAAGCACACTAGGGCAGGGGCAGCAACATCTTGGATTCTGAAGTAGATGTAGACAGCCCTGTCCCTACCATTGTCAGGGTTTGGACCTAGATCATCTTTAAGGTCACTTCCAACCCAAACCAGTCTGTGATTCTGTGATTTTTATTTTGTTGTGGGGTGGCATCCCAATGGAGGGAGGAGGAAGAAGGAAAGCATCTGTGCTGGCTCGACTGGCTTTTGTGTTGGCATCCCTGTAAGCCACTTTGTCCATCTCTGGGAAGCCAGGTCCCTTAACATGCTGCCAATGCTGTCATTTTATTCTGATGGCAGTATTAATGACTCTGGCACAACAAAACTGTGTGGGAGTCCCACAAGATGCCACTTAGTGCTGCCAGCTTGAAATCGGAGGGAAAGGCCTCCTTTGCTTGCATCTGTTTGCCCATATTGATCTCTTCACACTGCAAGGGCTGATATCAAAGCAAAGGCTGGGATCGGGGGGGCGGAAAAGGGAAAAATCAGAAAATGAAGTGCTCCAGGGGCAGCAAAGGCAATGGAGCTTGGGCTGATGGGCATCTGGTGAAAGGTCTTGTGCTGATGCATGGTTGTACGAGTGAGGTTTGGCTGGGTCTTAGCACTCAGTCTCCCTTTTAGCTGGTCCCTGGTGCAGGTGTAAAGGGCATTCATTACTCTGCCATCCGCGCAGGTAACAGTGGCAGCAGACTTCCCCCTGCAAGGGGAATTCTCCCAGGCTGCCGCAGAGGCTGATAAACCCCAACACTGGTGTTGTAACAGACCTGTAGATATATGGAAGGGGAAACACCTGGAGACACATCTGCATCAACCATGTCACACACTGTCCCAAGTGGGCAGCAACCCCTTGCCAGTAGGTCTGTGCAGTGCCAATGTCCTGCCTGCATGGACTCACCAGCCTGTCTGCCTGCCCCAGGCTATCTCAGCCAGAGCAGGAGGCTGGTGCTTGCTTGGGTGCATCTTAGAGCCTTGATCGCTGCCTGATTTCTATCCCTCACCCTTCCCCAACTTCACATTTCTCTTTGCATTTGGAGTTGCAGCCTGAAAACACTCAAGCTAAACCCTGTGCCCCAACTGTTGCTCATCTGAAAGTGTGGAGCCAGCTCACAGCAGCTGCTAAAATAGCTGAACTTAAGTGGGGAATGAAAAGTGAGACTGTGATTAAGAACCAATTTCCTGTCCTGTCACAGCCTCGCTGGGCTCCCACCGGATATGGGGACGTTGGTGGCATTGATAGCAGTGGTGTGAAACTCCCAGCCATTGGCCTCAGGCTGGCTGAATCACTTGCAGGCTGCCCTGAACTGCTCAGCTATCCCAGTGCTCTGTAGAGGTGGGTAGGCTGGGCTCATGTATCCCAGTTTTAGGATGGAGGGAAGGGTAAGAACCCTATGTAGGGTGGTCCTGGCTGAGTTGGGATTGGAAGCAGCCATGGTGAGACACAAGGTAGAACTGAAGCAGGCTGGTGTTTCTTGCTTTGTGGTATCTAAAAGAGCTGAAAGAGTGCACAGGATGTGGGGACACTGGGAACATCAATCCTGTGTATTTTCTCCCCGTCTCTGCTGATAAATCGCTTTAGACCTACCATCTAGGACTGGGCAAGAAAGAATGCAAGGGAGAAGAATTGCTGCAAAAGGGGTGGTAAAGTTCCCTAGCTGGTGCTATTTGTTCCAAGGGCACAAGAGATCATTCATGTGCCCTACTCTTTGGTCCCTTGTGTAACTAGATGTCACAAAAAAGCAAATTAGTTTATCTTTTTTGGCTTGCTTGCACCAGAAGTTCAAGAAAGGAGAAAACAGCTGAGTGCAGAGGAAATGCTAAGCTGCTGATGGCTGGTCCTCTGAGGACACTATTTCACAGCATGTGTTTGTTAGTGCCAAAGGCAGCTTCTGGTTTCTTTCTCACCCTGGAAGTGCAAATCACTGCTATTCCATGTGTGCTTCAACAGCTCCTAGGTTCAGGCTGGTTTAAACCTGATGTGTTTCAGCAATCCAGATGACATCATTGTAACCTCTGTCCTTTCTGAAAGGATCAATTATGTGTATCACGGAGATAGATAGGACTTTCCTACACCACTTCGATCTTTGGAGAAAGACAACTGCAAAACCCACTGCAAACAGGCCAGAACCCCATCAGCCATGGCGTTTGCACTGTGCTTAGTGTTTACCTATCTCATAGCCTAGCAAAAGAGTGGCTCAACAATCCCTTCACTGCCAGAAGTGGTGGCAAGTAGAGGGAAAGAGGAGAACAGAGAGAAGATTGTTGTCAGGATGCAAAGCGCCTGGAGATAGCTCCTTCTCCTTTTTTGTAACAGGAGCTGTAGCTCCTTCCCCTCTCCATCCCCTCTGTCATGGTTTTGGCCACATGACGTGATGGAGGCAGCACTGACCTGGTGTGCCAGGAGCTTGCAGTAGGAAACTGTTGTCTCTGTTATGGTCCCACCAAGGGCACGTGTCCCAGCAAGGAGGACCATGGGCATGTCTCCCGCTGGGCTATCTCACAAGGAGCTGCAGCACGCACCAGAAGTTGGTTATTGCAGCCCTTTGGCAGGGTAGGGAGAAGCAGGCAAGCCAAAATCTGCAAGCTCACCTCCATAATTGCAAGCTCCCTCCAGATTTGGCCTGAGTGAGGGGGTACATGGAAGACATCCATCTCTTCATAGAAGATAATGCTTGTGTGAACTTTTGTACCCCTCAATAACCACCCCCTATTTCTTTCTGAGTTTGAATACGCAGCAGTTCCCATCAACCCTGCTGCTAAACCCAACAGATTCTTTCATACCGTTTGCTGTTCAAAGCACAGTTACTGACGAATTCAGCAGTGTGAGGGACAACTTCTAGAAACACAGTGCCAAGTGGTGTTTGGTCTTTTTGGCATCTCTCAGCTCTTAAAGTCACCAGCATCTCCTTCAAGGCTGCATCTTCTTCTGTATTCATGTAGCACCCAGAGCCACTGGCATGGCTGGGACAGGCATCTGTAGTACACAGGGCACATAAGTGCCCTGCTCATACCTGATTGCTATTAAGGGAATGTAGATAGGAATGTAAATGCCTTTTTCACAGAGCACAGAAACTTCACAGAGCAGTTTCTCAGAGCACCACAGCTCTGGCAGTGGTGGCATCAGGGGAGGTATGCTGATTGACTGCAGCAAAAGCAATAGCTTTGAATTGATGTCCTCTACTTCTATTTATTTCCTCTGGTCCAGGAGTATTTCTGCACTGGTGTGCAGCCTGGGGTGTGCATGGCCCACGTGTGAAAGGTGAGGAGGTGGGCAGAGGGGAGAGTTGTTCACAAACCTGACAGAGCATCGCACATCATCATTGCTGTGCGAGAAGAGCGAGCGCAGAGGATGACTTCTGTGCTCAAAGAGACTTGTGTAACATCCACTGCCATGGGGGAGAGGAGTATTTTTCAGTCTCCTGGTGCCTTTCATTCCAGAGGAGTTCAAAGTGCTTTTTAGACTACTTCATAGATCTGAGAAAGGGATGAGCAATGGGTTTTGCATGAAACGTCCTTCCCTGCCAGGAGAGCAGCACCTAACTGCTGCAGCTGTGGCACTGGGAGCCAGAACTCTTCAAATGCACCTGCTTCTGCTGGCAAGCGGAGCAACACCACAGCACAATGTCATTTATGGAGTCTGGAGGAAGAGCTGCCCAGGACTGCTTTGAGTATTTTAGGAATTGAGGGAGGGTGGGTTAAAGGAGAGAAAATAGCACAGATACGGGAAGTAAACCAACTGTTTTTTGAGCAAGGAGGCCAAGGAGGGCTTTGAGGTGATAACAGAGAACAGACTGCAGGTGAATTTATTGTGCAAAGTGTTGTCAGCCAGGTATAACACTCCTCTCTTTACCAGAGAGATCTTTCAAATCAAACTAAAGAGAAAACAACAGTTTGTTAAAGGAAACATCATAGCCTGGGTATGACAGCAAATGGAATATTCCCTAGTCCTGGTTCTCTAACTCATCAAGGCTTTAGGAGACCTGAAGGCTATGGAAAATTAATTTGCTCCAATGATCACAGATGTGTTCTTATGGGATGAGCCAAGTGCCTTTAAATTCCCACAGCTTTGCTGGAGTCTGAAAGACACAGAAAGGCAGCAGGCTGTGCCACTGTCCTGCGTTCCACGTGGTGGTCTAAAGGCAGGGAGGATGTGGCAGAAGTGGAAGAGCTGGTGGAAGAGGAAGGATCTGCCACAGTCATGAGATAGGATGTGAAAATTGGGGCTGTTCAACCTGGAGAAGAGAAGGCTGCGTGGAGACCTCATAGCAGCCTTCCAGTATCTGAAGGGGGCCTA
>JAOEHY010033445.1:0-27176 GCA_025447955.1 Psilopsiagon aurifrons
GTGCTGAGCGCTGGCACAGGGTGCCCAGAGAAGCTGTGGCTGCCCCATCCCTGCAGTGTTCAAGGCCAGGCTGGACAAAGCCTTGAGTGACATGGCCCAGTGTGAGGTGCCCGTGCCCATGGCAGGGGGTTGGACCTGCGTGATCTTAAGGTCCTTTCCAACCCAAACCATTCTATGATTCTGTGATCCTGGGTGTGTATGGGAGCTGTTTACTGCCTGGGCAGCTCTCCAGGGGCATGGGGCATCAATTGGGCATGCTGGAGGGCTGAGGTGACGGCTGTTTGCTGCCTTCCAAGTGGGAGGAGAAGGATGAGGCTGTGATTAAAACAATGCCTCTCTAAATGCTGGTAGGTGCCAGGCCCCTTGGGAAGGGACTGAAGAGTTAGGCAGAATTACAAACTTTGTTTCTAGCCCAGCTCCTCTCTGTGACTTGTTAAATCTATTGCTGGGTCCAGCTGTGCCTCTGGGGGTGGCAGAGATGAATTGGGCTCTATTAGTCCCGAGCCAGCTGCTAAAACAAGATTTGTCCCTGATGTGTTTGTTCTCAACAGGGCATGAAGCAAACCTCTGTCCCAAAATAGCTTACATGTTTATAACTCTTGAGTTTGTCCTGTAGGAATAGAGAGGTTCAAACAAGAGGCCTGTTTCGTGTTGCTTCAAGCATGGGCTGTCACTGCTTTGGACACAAGAGAGGACAGATAAAAACTGATCTGTAGCTGAGTAATAAGATACTGTGTTCATTCCGTGGTTGTATTGGTGTGTGCAGAGCTAAAAGCTTCCCGGTAATGCTGGAGGCTGCTTAGGGAGGTGGGAAGACACAAAGAGGATGTTTGGGTGTTTCTGTGCCAATTTCCAGTTAATGGGTTGGTCTCATTCTGCAGAGACTGAGGTGGAGGGGCTGGGGAGGGCACTGACCCCGCTGCCCTTCTGGGGCTGGCAGTAGAAAGGGGGTTCAGAGCTGAAAGCTTGGGGTGTAGCACTTGGTTTCTCTGCTGGGAGAGATGAAGAGCCCCCCGTGCTTCTGGAAGGCACCAAGGGAGGGAGCCTGGCCCTGGATCGGGGCGCAGGTATCGTGCCACAGCTCCGCTGCCCTGACTGTTCTGGTTTCTCCTTTCAGACCTCCATGCTGGCCTCCGAGTCGTTGAGTAGCTGCTACCCTGCCTCTTTCCCAGCCTCATCCTTCCCCTGTGAAAACCAGTGAGTGCTGCTCTTTGTATCGTTCTGCTCTCGCACACGCCATGATTCAACGGTTTCTTTGCTGCTTTCCTTGTTTACTCTGTTTCACTAACTGATGGGGAAATAATTGCATCACCCCCTGATCTTGTGGCATTTCTTAAAGCGCTGCATCTTGGAAAAAAGCAGCAAACAGCCTTGTGTTAACAACAAAAGATAAACCCTTTGTTTTCTGGTAAACTTGGAGGCTGCTCTAAGGGAGGAGCAGCGTTGGCTTAGCCTGAGTTTGTGATACTGATGGAGGTCTTAAAAACACCCTGTTAGCTCAGTCCAGCTGAGCAGATCCATCTCGAGCTGTACAGAGATGGTGCAGGCAGGCAGAAGATGTTACTGGTACCAACGAGCAGGCTCAGGGCTGAAGTGAAGCTGAGATCTTTTGCTGTGTAGGTGAGTGGAAGTTGACCAAATATTGCATCAAAAACACACACACACAGCCCCAACCACACAGTGCAACGGTCATGAGAGCTGTGACTTCTTCCTCTGGTTGTAACTGATGTTCTTCACTGATAACCTCATCCCACAAGGTGTGAGGTGATGACTGTGGGCCATGTGAGAAGTTGGGCTTGACTTCTGCCTAGTGTACAGTTCAGTGCTGCAGAGTGCACTTGTGATGGGTTTCATAACCTCTGCCTCATCACAGTGGCCCTATCTGATGGGAAGGACAGCAGCCAAGTGTGTTCTAGATGCAGTGCAAAAGCTTTTCTAGATTCTGTGCCCAAAAGAGCGTTTTTGAGAGATCTTTCTGTAACAATAAACATTGTTCTTTCTTCTCCCCCTTTATAATGAACCTCCATCCTGGCTCAGAAGGCAGGATGTGACAGGAGACGTTTGGGACAGCGTGAAGCACCCTTGTGCCACCATTGAGTGACTTGGGTTGGACCTCTCTTGGGACTAGGAGGTGTTGGCTGTTGGGAAGAAGGTTTGAAGGCTGATCCGTGGCTGCTTTGCTCTCTCTGTGAATACAGGGAGTGGCACAGACGTACAGGATGTGTTTTTATTTAGGTCAGAGGTGGGAGGAAGGAAAAATGAAAGAAACAGAACTTGATATCCCGAGCTAATCACTGGCTTCCAGGTGCTTGAGGGTTTAATTTACCTTCCTTCTTAAGGGGATTTTAGCGTCTCTGTGGAAAAGCAGAGACCCATCCTCATGAGTGTCCATGTTCCTGCTGCTTTCTCCATTCAGAGGGATGGGACGTGGTTTGTCTCTGTTAGTTCTGCTTGTGCCTGCTCCTCTGTCTGCAGCGCGAGCTGGCAAGGATGGGGCGGATGGAACGTGACGTGAGGTAGCCCAGAAGCTGTCCCGTAGGTGCTGAGCTCGGCTCTGCCTCGCCAGTTACTCCCCAGAGTGAGAACTGGAGAGGAGTTTGCAGCTAAGTTCAGCATCTCTGCTCTGAGCTGCCTCTGATTGGAAGAGGTTGTACTTTTTGAGCGTGATTCCTGTAAATTACACTTGGTGAATCCTCGGGAGAGCTCTAACACGATTTCTGGTTTGCTGTATTGAACCACAGGATTGGATTTTGTTTGTCTATTGTGTTGGGTTTTTGCTTTGACCATTTGTTCTGGCTTTGCCCCTCACTTTCCTCCTCCTAAGCGCTGCTGGAAACGCGATAGCCTTGGTCCTGCAAAGACATGCCTGTGCCCCACACAAACGTCAGCTTGTTGACTTTGCTATAGTTACATTTGGAAATGAGGCTCATTGTAGTAATTGTTTGCTAGAGAATGCTTTAGGCAGGGCTGCACCTCTGGCTTCCTGTTTCTCATATCCTGGTAAGGGTAAAAATCACCTTTCAGGTGAAATTTTCCATCTCTTTCACAGCACAAAAGAAGTCTGTCCTTTTGTGTTTGGAAATCGCAGCTGAATCTTCTTTAGGGGGGTTTAGGGTTAGGGCATTACAGGTAGGAATCCTGACAGCGATGGAGACAGTGAAAATGGGATTTTAAAGGGAGCTGTCATTGCAGTGCAGTGTGTAAGCCAGGGAAAAGCAGATGGCGTTGGGGTGGGTGCATGTTTCTCTTAAATCCTTGCCGGGAGATCTCATTTGTAAGTGGCTGTGTTTGGACATGGCTTATTCTCATAGCAGCAGCTTTGTCCTGAAGCAGGTTTTTCCTGTTTCTATCCAGTTAATTTCCATGCTAGTGTGTTTCTTTAAAAGGTACCCAACTCACCTCTGCAACAGATTTAACCTGGAAAATGGCAAGTGTGTGAGACCTTGCTGAGAACAGATGAGGTTTGGGTCCCCCGCAGGGAAGGCAGTTATCCCTGAAGAGCTGGGCTTCCTCACGGCATTCCTTGCCTAAGGGTCGCTCCAGTTGTGCTGGTGGAGCTGATGGCACGCATCCTCCAAAAGGCAGTTCTCAAAACCTCAGTTTCTAAACACACAACCCCCTTTTCTTGCCCTTTTTGTGCCCTTTTCCACTTCTCCACATAGGTATGGAGTGCTGCTTGCTACAGTAGGAAAGCAGGCTTTGAGAGCTTGGTCTGTTGGTGGGGGAGAAGACCAGTGCTGAGCCAGGCTGTGAACTGAGCAGCTCGTCTCTGATCTGCTGGCCTGAGGTGTGGTGCTCGTGGCTCTGAAGGGAGACAATCAGAGCTACAACAGAGCATAAAGCCTGGCCAGAATGCCCACAGGAGATCCCCAGTGCAGTTGCAGTGTGGCCCCAGAACATCGGGTGTGGGGATGAGCAGCGAGTCTGAAGCACGTGGGGCAGCACCCTACCAGCTCCTGGAGGATGTGTGCTGCATTGCTCACCTCCAACATGTGGATCCCTATAGGAGCCTGTCCACAATGTGTTCCTCCAGGTCCTGCTGTTGGAAGTCCTGAGTTTCAGGAAAACTGAAGGGAATGACCAATTTCTGTACAAAGTAAAGACACTCCAGTGTGAGCTTTGCCATTTAATTCATTATCTTTAAGTTCTTACCCAGAGAGAGGTAAAGCACGGCGCCAACGGCACTAAAGGGGCTTTGGCAAACGTGCCCTTTCCTAGGAGGATCTCAAAGCAATGCACTGAGTTGTTATTGGCTCTTCAGGCTGCAAGGAGAAAACACATCCCAACTTCACTGAGCCCAAACCCAAGATGAAGGGAAGCAAACTAACACACCAGAGCTGGTCATTCCGCAGGCAGGGAGGCTGGGGCTGGCTTGGGCTCCTTCCCGTTACCTCAACTGGCTCTTGGCCAGACCAAGAGGTGCTGCTGAAATCAGAGGCAGCGTTGGCTCTTTGGGTAAAAGTAGTTTTCCCTTTCCCTGCTTAGTTCATCAGCGCTGGGTGAGCTCCATCCCCCTGCAGGAGACATGGTGGGACCACAGCGTTTGCAGCAAACCTTCCCCTGGGTGTGAATACATTGATGTCAGGATGGGTTTTCATTTGGCTGAGTAGATGAGGAGGAGCTGTGGGCAGTGCTGGGCTGTTGGGGCTGTTCAGTCCAGCCCTGCCTGTGCCAGACTGCAGTGGGTGAAACTGTGGCAGCACTGAAAAGGAGGGGAAAAGGGAGAAGGGAGAAAGGCAAAGGGGAGAAGGAGCTGTTCTGCATTGAGGGCATTATCTGTAACAGTGAAAAAAGCAGGGAGAATGTGTTTGGTGGAGAGAGAACAGTGTTTGCACATAAACCTGTGCTAACTGCGCTGTGTCTGTGAGCTGCCAGCCACACGCAGCACTTCGCCTGCTCCATGGCACCACGTCCATCCCCAGCTCTGCTCCAGGGAGTGTTTCCACTTCAACCTTGGTTCTTGCCTCGGTGCCGGGGCAGCTCCGTGCGGAGGGGTCTGTGCTCGGGCACTCCCGGGTGGGAAGCGTGGCAGTGGCCCCAGCCTGCAGACGCGTTGGGTGGCGATTGCCCAAGCGCTGCGAGGGCACGGCCCTGACGGGAAAGATTACAAAGCACATTCCGTGCTCCTGCAGGAAGGGAAAGAGCTGGTGGCTGTGAGAGCAGAGCCAGACAACGGCCCACAGGCTGCTGCTGGCACCAGGAAGGGAATCGTCTGCTCCTCTGAAGCTCTGCCCCTCTCTGCTGGGAAGCAGCCGGTGCTGGGGCATGTGCCCGGCCCATCCGGGAGCGCTGGGAGGACCTTTGCTTTACTGCCTCCTCAGCTCGCAGAGATCTGGCGTTGTACAGGGGTGCAATCGCTTCTGTGGTGCTGTCTGGGGCTGCGTGTCCATAACCCCTCCACTTCTGAGAGCAGCAAACCTCCACTGGGGGGTGTGTGTTGGGGGGTTCCTGCCCACAGCTCTTCCGCTTTTATGGCCCAAACTGGTGTTGGGGTGGGATGTTGCTGTGGCACTTGGTGCTTCTGCCCGAGTAGTGGGATTGTTGGTGCTGGGACAGCTCAGAGGCTTCAATTCTGCTTTATTGTCGGACTGAGATACTATATAGTCCTGCAAACCGTTCTTATCTGTTCAGTTACTGTGGGGCATCCCATAGCTGCAGCTTCACCAGGGATGATGGAGTCTGAAGCAACCTGAGAGATATTTAGGACTGCCAGGAAATAACTGCTTTTCCCATTTCCTTCCAGGCAATATTTTAATTCCCATCACGATTTTTATATGAATTCCATCAGCAGACCCCAATTCTTGGATACAAACTATGCATCTGTGGACCCCACAGACTTCCTGCCAAAAAATGGTGACTTTCCTCAGGTAAGTGCAGAGGTGATGGCTCTGGGGGAGGACGGTGCTTTGTGGTGATGGGTTTGGGTTTCAGTATTGCCACAATGAGGGGAAAGGGTAGGACAAAGGGTGATGGTTTTAGACAGGGACAACCTGATCTTAGGTTGGGTATGAGGAAGAAGTTCTTTACTGTGAGGGTGGTGAGGAATAGGGTGCCCGGAGAAGTGGTGAATGCTCCATCCCTGGCAGTGTTCAAGGCCAGGCTGGACTGAGTCTTTGGGGACATGGTCTAGTGTGAGGTGTCCCTGCCCATAGCAGGGGTTGGACCTGGATGATCTTAAAGTTCTTTCCATCCCAAACCAGTCTGGGATTCTATGATCTTAAATCCAGCACCTGATAGGAGTTGTGTGCAGCTGGGACCGGTGCTCTGACAACAGCAATTCAGAAGCTGTCTGTTGGCACACTCAGTCCTACTGTCCATGTTGCTGACAAAGCTGTTGAACAGGATTGGTCCCAACACTGATCCCTGAGGAACACCACTCGTTACTGGTCTCCAACTGGACATTGAGCCACTGACCCCAACTCTTTGCATGCAGCCATCCAGCCAGTTCTTTATCCATCGAGTGCTCCATCCATCAAACTGCTGTCTGTCCACTTTAGAGAGTAGCTGAGTGGCCCATCAGCTCCCTTCCCCTGCTGCGTCGCGGGACTTGATCTCAGCCAGCTTGGAAGAGCAGATCTGGGGAGGCTGTTTGTGGAAAGGAGATTCTTTGTGTGAGCTGGGTGACAAAAGAGCAGGAGGGCTCTGAGGGAAACCAGGCAGAGCTGCCCTGCAGTAGTTTCCAGGGAAATCATTCTTGTACCACTCTGCTGGGGCTCTTCCATCCCTTGCTTTGTTTTCCACTTCACTGATTTCTTGCTGTCCCAGTTGCCAGAGTGTTAAATATTAACAATCTACCTGGAAAGCTGAAACGTGCCACTTGGAAGCTGATGGCACACTTGGTTTGTGACATCTTTCTGGGTCACAGTGTAGGAAAGTACCTGGCTTTTTACCCTTGCCTAGAACGGTGGGAGGAGTGGCAGGGCCTGGCAGGCTTTGTGCTGTTATGACCATACCAAACAGAGGAATGACACACACCAAAGAGAGAACGTGAAGAGTTTGCTGCATGGTTTAGGAAGTGATTCTTGATTAAACCTGTGGTCACTGGGCAGGTGAGTACATCGGGTGCTTGTGTGAGAATTGTGCTGCCTTTGTACAGCAGCACGGACTATTCCCTTTGCTCAGATCCCAGAATCTCATCTGGGATAGTCGGCTGGTGCAGGGATGTTGCAGCCCTGTGTGGATCAGCGCGTGCTGGGTGCTGCCTGCTGTCTGGAGGGGGGTCAGAGGAAGGTGCTGGAGGTGTCACTGAGCTGGAGTGATGCTTCGTGATCCTGTGCGCCATCTGAGAGCTCCGCATCCGCAGAGCCTCCCTGCGGCAGGGCTCCAGCCTGGCCTCCAGGCAGTTTGTGTCCTTCAAGAGCTTCTTAAGGATTACTGAAGAAGGATTTTAAAGGTGTGAAGAGCAAATGGCTGATGATTCTGAGCTGTTTGTGTAATGAACACTTTGCTGCTGGTGGTCGGGGGATTGTTGGTGCACACGGGGGCTTGGAGAGTGGGAAGGGTGCTGTGTTTCCTCCAGCACGGGCATTGCTCCCCCATCTTCTCCCTGTTTCATCTCCGAGGTTCTCAGCTGGACCCTCAGCTCAGTGTAAAGCCTTTGCTGGCCTGAGGGTGCCATGAGTGGGAGTTGCTTTCCTGTTGAATCATTCCCTGTGGCTGCTCAGATCTGGTGAAGGGCAATTGTATCACAGCAGCATCGCTGCATGTTGGACAAGGTGCTTTGTTTGCGTGCTTAGAGCAGCCTAATGTGAACTTAAGAACTTGTTGCTTCCACAGGACTTTTGGTTCTGGATTGCTCTGGGGTGATTCAGCCTTGCTGGGCTATTGGCATTCTTTATATAAACAAGTGGCTTAAACTGAGGTTTAGGGAACAGCTACATGAGGCTGTGTTGGGGTCTGAGTGTTTCTTGGGAGCTGTTGTCTCCAGGCAAAGTCTCACCCCCATCTGTTGCCATCTCCTTATGGCAGAAGTCTCCTGACTGCACACGTCTGTAGCAATCAGCCCTGAGGGAGAGGTGCATTTAGGTTTCCATTGCCTTCTGCTGCTCCTTCCTCCAGTCTCAGTGCTGGTGAGCTGGAACCAGTGCAGTGAAGCTGCTGCAAAGGGCTTTTTGTCCTATCAGCGTTGGTGCTGTCCTGTGTCACTGATGGTGAGAGCTGTTCATTGCCACAGCCAGACACTGAACACTTTGGGCTCTGTTGTGTGTCTGTCCCCAGGGCCTTATCGTGGCAGCAGAGCAGCCTGTTCTGGAAGAGCATCCCTGTCACTTCAGTCCTTGCTGCTCTTGGCCACTGTGGCTTTTTCTTTCAACTTCACTGCTCTGCCCTGTTTATAATCACTTAAAGCGCAGGATTGCCTGTTTCCTCTGAGCCTTTCCTTACCTAAACCCAGCCTGCCTGCTTCTGATCATCTGTGTTTGCTTTTGCCTAACTTAGCTTGCTCTCTGTGCTGCAGAACTGGGCTCTCCTGGCTGCCTGAAGCCTCCTCTGCTGACTCCACTTGCCCAGGTCACCCTGGAAAGTAAACCTGACCTTGCTGAGGTGGGCTCCTGCCGAGTGTGGAAGGTGCACACTCTCCTGGGAGGGTTTGGCACAAACTCCCCCCTTTCCTGCCCAGGGAAGCAGCTCAATGTATGAACACTTGGGCCGGAAATTAGGGTACCCCTCTTAGAACCCAAGTGGTGCTTAGGCTGCAGGAAGGTCAATCCTGACTGATTTTGCTTGTGGGAGGAGGAGGAATTGGCTGCTTGTGGGTAAAGTCATTTGCAGTAATGCTATAAAGATACAATTACAGCCTTGTTTGATCTGCTTGTGGGGGGCTTTTGACCACTCCTGTTAACCACAAAGCAGCCCACTTCCCCCTCCCGCCCCCCTGCAATCTCCTGCTCATGTTTCTTATGGGGGGGGGAAGGAAATTAACCTCCTCTTTAAAAAAGTATTAATTTTTCAAAGTGCTTCAGTGCACGGAGCTGAGGTGATTTAAGACAAATCAATGCAGCACACTTCAAATTCTATGAAAGACTTGGTTCTGTCTGAAATGAAGAGTTTCCTGGAATAAGCAACGTCCTGGAACTTCCTATTGCTGTCCTGGAGTTATGTCCACAGGGAATAGAGGGATTAAAATCAGTTTGGAGGCAGTTAACTGGCTCTGGTGCCTTTGAAGCATTTTCTGTTCAAGTTGCTTTACATGCTCTTTGGTTTTGCACTCCAGGGCTGGGGTTTGGGCTGATTTAATTGCACTTGACCTGGGTGAGACGCACGATGCTCACGTGAGGCCTTGGGTTGTTAAAAGGAAGCCCTGGCTGCAGCCGCTGTGCTCACGTTGTGTTGGTGTTGGCATCCATGGGCTTATGTGTGCCCCTGGGGTGCCCATGGCCCCAGGGATGGCGTACAGGGCCTGGAGGGCTCCATTCTCTCCCCATTCCAGACTTCACAACAGTGGTGCCCACCTCCAGGCAGGAGGGAAGGGGTGGGCAGTGATGGGGAATGGCTTCTGGAGCTCTTGGCAAGAATCGTTCTCTGCCTCCCCCCTTCATCAAGCTGACAAAAGCAGGCAAAGTACTGCTCTGAAACCCAGAGTGCTCTGAAAACTGCTGGTAATAGGATTTCACAGCAGGCCACTGGGGGATGCTTGGAAATAGCTGCTTTAATTCAAAGCAGAATCCGCCTGAGTCAGTCTGGTTGGGTCAGTTTCCCCATCACCAGTTCTGCTGGTGGTCACTGCGTGTCCTGGTCCATAATGTGCCTAAACCATCAGTGGTCCTCCCACAGCAGCGCCAGGGGAGCTGCTGCATCCCATGGGAATGCTGCCTCCAGGCGTGCTTCTTTCCCTGCCTCCTGGATTTGTTACTCCATGAGCTGCAGCATCTCCCTGCCACGTGCTGCGTTCAGGGTCACTCAGCCTCAGCTTGTGAGAGCCTCTCGGGGAGCAGAGCCAAGCCTTGCACCCCGCGGGGTGTCATGGAGCAGGAGGAAGGTACAGCATCATTCTTCCCTGTGGGAAAGCCCAGCCCTGTCAGGACAGGCTGCACTGTTCAGATAGACGGTGCTTGTCCACCCCTGTAGCTGCTTTTCGAGCGGCCTTTCCAAGACACACCGCTGGGATCTGGTTCTGCCTGGAAGCTCAGCACATGCCATCAGTGTGCTCAGGAAGCATCCTGGAAGGAGGCGGCAGAGGATGCTGTGGAGCTTCCCCAACAGTTAACTAACTCCTTGTACCTTTGCCAGTAAGTCAAATTAAAGTGAATGCTGGAATAATGCTGCCTCCCTGTTTATCAGCACCTATGTTCCTGGAGTGATTGTGGGGAGCAGGAATGCTGGGACAGGTGTTAAAATTCCACATGGTGGTTTCTCAGTGGGTTCTCTTCTGTGGTCTTGCAAAATCAGTGTAGCAGCCCCGGTTATCTGTAAGGACATCGTATGCCATGCTTCCTCTTGCAGTCCTGTCCTGCTGCCTGCTTTTTGCCCCCTTTGTGCACTAGCAGAAGAGGAAATAACCCACCTCCTTCATTAAGGCTTGCATAAATAGCCCTTGGGTAGTCCCAGGGAAGAGGCGGTGGTTTGATCCAGGGCACATAGCAAAGCCAGCAAGCCGCTAACCAAGGTGTTTCAGGAATGTATTTCGTCTCTGAGGTTCATGTGTATCATTAAAGCACCGATCCCAAGCTCCAGGGCACTACCGGCTAATGCAGTGCAATCAAATTCGGATCAAGGCAGCACTAAAACTCAGTCAGTGCCTTTCCCCACCCCGACCCAGCTGCCCACAGACACCACTGTCTTCATTTCCACTGTGCCTTCTGCAGCAGCACTCATGTAGCGGCTGCTCGCAGCATTCCCGGGTGGAAGCATCTCTCTCCTGCAGGCCTGGTGAGGGCTCTGCCGTCCCTCCAGTGCTTTGGTTTAGGAGAAATGCCTTGGAACGTGGGATTTTCCAGCACTTCTCAGCACGAGGCCCCGGGGGCACTTGCATCAGCAGTGGCAGCTCAGCACCGAGCTGCCTTTCCCTTGAAGCTGGGCTGTGGTTGTGTGGAAGGAGTCGGAGCAGGAGCAGATTGATCCACAGCCGCAGCTCCTCTCCGTGTCCCCCTGGGCAGGTTTCCCGGCCAGGCCGGGTCCCTCTCCCTGCCCTGCTCCGGTAGCACAGGGAGCATTACCAAAGCTGTGCCTCCAGACATGGAGCAGTGCAGGGTCCAGGTCCGGTCCCAGCTGGAGCAGCCGAACCCCTGGTTGCTGATGGGGATGGGACCCCATCAGAGCCCAGCAGTGGTGCTGGGGAGGCACGAATGGGAACCTCATGCTGTCAAAGCAAGCAGGGGCTCTGGTGTGGCTCTCAGCACGGCGGGTGCTCTGGCAAAGTCATTCTCCATCAACCCAGGCTGTGGTGGAGCAGATTTGCCTGAAGCTTATGATGACCAAATCCCTCTCAGATGTCCCTTTTTTGTGCCTTTTTCCTTTCCCCAAGCAGAAGTGTTGCCTATTTCTCTTCCCAAACCCATTAAAAGGGAAAGCCTTGGGGGAAAAAGAGGCATTCCTGGATCCTGAGGGATAACAATGGTCTAGAAAAGAAGGAAGAAAATAGCTACTCCTTTTCCTAATTAGATTTGGTGTGGGGCAGATGCTGGAGACAAAAACAGCACGGGGGGGGGGAAGAACCCACCTTGTAAACGCTCTTCATGCTCTCGATTCCTTACCCCAGGCTCGGGGGCAGACCCGGCTGTGCCAGGGTCAGGGTGTTCCATGGGGAGCCGGGTTCCTGCCTGGATCGCGCCGCTGTGGAGCTGAGCTTTGTTTACAGTGTCTCTGTGGTTGCATTACACCACATACAGTAATTCTCCTCGCATTGCCAGTAATTTCCCTGACTTACCAAGCAGGCATCATTTCCTGAAAGTCAGCCCTGTGCTTAGAGGAAGTACGAGCACTCTCCTTCGTGACTAACCACTGCATGCAAATCTCCCGGGCGCAGGGGCCGCTCCATAGCTCTCCTCTTCTCCTCCGGTTGCACCCCTTGCTTCTCCATGGGAGCTCTTACAGACCCTTGAGGAGCTCCTTTCCTGGCTGCTGCCGCGGTCATGAGTGAGGATCTTGCTCCATTCTCTGCTGCAAAGTCTCACCTTGCTGCCCCCTCTGCGTCCTGCTCTGCTGCCAGCACACTGAATGCTGCTTTAAAATGTCCCAGATGCAGTTCTGGCTGAAGTTCCCATCTCTCTATAAGGTAACACCTGATTTTTCTCTTCATTCTCCTCCTTGGCGTTCCTTATGGGATTTGTTCCTGAGGGAAGCGGCTCCGGCTGCTCCCCGGGATTCTCGTGGTGGTAGCAGAGGTTCGGGGGTGCCAAAGCAGCGGCCCAGGAGATCTGTGCTTTGCTGAAAGGTGCCTTCCTCGGAGCCTGTTCCTGTTGGTGCGACTCAGAGGAGAAGGAGCTGTGGGAGAGGTGACCACTGTGTTTATGGAGCAGTAACTGCTTTGGGGAGTTTCAGGCCAGACACTGGGCTCAGGGCAGCGATGGAGCATTTGCCAGGCTGAGCACGGAGCCCTCCGGGCTGTGAGTTATTACCCCATGTTTAGACAGACTTTGGGGTTTGGCACCTAGAAGGTTTTCTTTAGGGATCAGCTGCTCCCAGCTGGAAATCCGTGATTCCGTCTTGCCTGACACGTCATTTGTTGAAGCTGGCATTGTTGAGATACCAAATCTCTCTTGTATGGCAGTGCAGTTTGTTCATGGATGTGAGGGCAGTTTGTTCATGGATGTGAGGGCAGTTTGTTCATGGATATATGAGTGCAGTTTGTTCATGGATGTGAGGGCAGTTTGTTCATGGGTGTATGAGTGCAGTTCATGGATGTATGAGTGCAGTTTGTTCATGGATGTATATGTGTGTCTGCATGTATATGTGTGTGTATGCAGTTTTTTATACGTGCGTTATATAGTTTTATATACGTGTGTGTATAGATGGTTTCATACGTAAAACTATATGCACACACATATATAAAATACATATGCATTCTATACAGTGTGCATATATAGGTTTATATATATGTGTGTGTGTAGATAGTTTTAAGCCCTTATCAACTGTGTGCTGGGTAGCGGAGTAGTCGGTAGCTGCCATGCAGGAGGAGTTGGTTCCTCCATGTCTGGATTGTGAGCAAATAAACCATTTGGATTGATGGCTCCATGGCCAGAAATACTTCCAGGGCGCACACCCCTTCTGTATTTAGACCTCACCTGTTCTTTCAGTATTTTTAACAAAGACTTTGTTTTGACTGAGGGCTCTGAGCTGTTGCCAATGCCTATGAGAGCCACAGGGACTCTTTGCCTTGGTTTACCCTGATTTTTCTCCCATCTTTATTAGAGAGTTAATTCCAGGGTTTGAAAACTTTTCTGGCTTGGGATAGTGATAGAAATGCTGCGCGCTGTGGTGCATTGGCTGCTGGTGAGCTCTGCTGGGACCCCCCCGGAGCACTGTGTCCAGCTCCAGAGCCCACAGCACAGACTTGGAGCAGGTATGGAGATGCTGCGAGGGCTGGAGCAGCTCTGCTCTGGAGCCAGGCTGAGAGAGGGTCCGCCTGGAGAGGAGAAGGCTCCTTAAGGGGAGACCTGAGAGCAGCTCCCAGGGAAAGAAACCCAACCAAAACCTGAAACATCCCCCCCAATCAATCAACCTCATTCCAGAAGAGAGTTACGTCGAGCAGATGCAGGGCAGTGTCTGAAATAAAGATGCTGCCCTGTGGGATCACTTCCATCTGCTGCAGAAATTCAGCATCCACTGAAACACAAAATCAGTGCTGTTGCTGTGAACCCCTCTTATTCCCAGTGAGACACTTCAGAAGTTCTTCTTATTGAGCCTTAACCAGGGGCAAAGTAACCGGCTTCAGCTCCTGCGCCCCGTGGCCACCGAGCAGCTTCTCCAGGTCTGGCTCTGCAGCATCTCTGCTCAGCTCATTGCCCCTTCCCTGCGCCTCCTGCACCTCCAACCTCTTCACTCCTCGTGGTTTCTGGGACCATCTCTCCTACCCCTAACGCTGCCATCTTCTTGTTCTACTGCTTCTGCGTTGGGCTCAGCACCTTTTGGCTGGGGTCAGCAGTAACCAGAGTATCAGTGGTTCTGGCAGAGCCTTTATCCTGCTGAGAAGAGGCATCCTCTTGCTCACTGTTCTTCTGTGATGGTTTAGGGAATGATCCTTTCCCTTGAGGAGACAGAGAGCTGCTCCCGTTTGCTCCCTATAAAGCAGGGGAGTAATTAGTGAAGGTGTGGTTTATGGCACAGGTTGTAGTTATCAGCATTAAACAATTACACCATGTCCTGTGGACAGGCTGGGCTGACCCACTGGGGCTGTGCCCTCAGCTTTCAGTGGTGGATCTACCACGTTACTGGTTTGAGTGCTCCTGAAGTAATGGAATTACATAAAACAAATGGGACACTGAAAGTTTGTGTCTTGGAGGCTGATTTCCTCTTCCCTTTGCAGGCTGGTGCCCCGAGCAGGGGGAGCAGTGGTGGGGCTGGAGGCTGGGCTCTTGCTGGGTGTCTTGGGTTGTGTCTCAGTGCTCTCATGGCTATTCCAGCCATACACTTTCCTGTCTTTGGGAGCTTCATGTGCAGTGTATGCAGATGAATTAACTTAGTGCTGGAGGATGCTGTGGTACAGCGATGAGGCTGGGTGGGATCTGAGACCTCAAGATGCTGCTGCCATGTCCCTGAGGGTGAAGCCCTCGAGTTAAATGCCCTCAGTTAAATGCTGGAATGGCTCCGTGTAACAAAGCTTTTCATCATGAAAAGACCAGCAAAATCCCTGCCTGAACCCTGCTGGGTTTGCCTTGCAGCTCCAGCCTTTGCTTCAGCTCTTTCTTCTCTGGAGCGTGCTACCTCCCAGGCCTGCCTGTCCTTGAGAGAGGAAGAACACACTTCTCCTCAGCATGCAGATTATCACAAATGCCTTTCATCTTCTGGATTGAAAGTCAAGGATGATGATGTCTCCTCTCACTTGTTGTGAATAGAAACTACTTCTTGCAGCTCCTCGTGTGAGCTGAGCTCTGAGGGCTCATTGGGAGCAGAGCTCTGCTCCCCTCCTGCCACTGAGCACTGTGTGACCTGGTGACAGTCCCGAGGCTGCTGAGCTCCTGCAGTGCTTGTTCTTGGGATCATGAGCCCAAAGGAAGAAGCAGAAGGCTGGGGGGGGGGGGCAGCAAGGGTCAGCTCAAGGCTGTGGGAGGCAGCCAGGCACGTTGGTGCAGGGTGCCCAAGGCACTTGCTTTGGCCAGAAAGGACCATAGTAACCCACGTGTTTTCCTACTGTGAGGAGTGTGAAGCAGAGCCCCATTTCCAGAGCTCACTTCATTCGGAGATAAGCCTGGGTGTCTGCTGCAGCCCTGGTTTCTGGGAAACCCCAAAATAGCCCCAGAAATACCAAGAGTGAGGCACTGCTGGGTGTCACACACCAGCGGATGCCCGGTGCTGGCAGGAGGTGTCCCTGCAGCCCAGCCACACCAGCGGCCCTTTCTCATCCCCTTTGGGGCGCCCTGGTTGGTGTTAGAAGAATCCAAGTGGCACATGGTGCCCGTGCTCCCGTTGCAATCAAGAAACTTCTCACTCCAGATCAATCATAGGATCGCAGAGCAGTCTGGGTTGGAAAGGGCCTGAAGAACATCCAGTTCCCCTGCCATGGGCAGGGACTCCTTACCCTAGACCATGTCACCCAAGGCTCAGTCCAACCTGGCCTTGAACACTGCCAGGGATGGAGCATCCACTTCTTTGGGCACACTGTGCCAGTGCCTCAGCACCCTTGCAGTAAAGAACTTCTTCCTTATATCCAACCTGAACTTGTCCTGATGAAGCTTGAACCCATCACCCCTTGCCCTATCACTACAGTCCCTAATGAAGAGTCCCTCCCCAGCATCCCTATAGCCCCCTTCAGATACTGGAAAGCTGCTATAAGGTCTCCACACAGCCCTCTACTTCTCCAGGCTGCACAGCCCCAACTATTGTATCCTGTCTAACTCATTTGGCTATGGACTTGTATGAAATTACAACCACAGGTTGCTGCTCACCTTCCCTTCAGTGCCCCGGTGCTCCTGCACTGTGCTCTGGAGCAGAGGCTGTCTTGGGTGCCAAAGAGGCTGATGTGGGAAGAAGGCGAAGGGAACGTGTCCTGATGGTTTTAAACGCTGCAACCCGGGTAGCAGTTGGGGGGGTCTGAGCCAGGTCTTGGCCTGAAGCCCTTAGGAACAGTAGGGGCAGGCGCGGGGTGTTGATTTTAAGGTCCTTTCCAAGCCTCACTGTGCTCTGATCTGGGGTCAGGCGGGGCTAAGTGACTCCTAAAGACCTTTGGCTGCCTTTCTGCCTTGCAGTCGGAAATTGGCCCCTAACTGGAAATGAGCAGATTCCTCCTCGTATCGGGTGCTGTGCTATTGTCACACTGCCTTGGTCATCTGGTCCAGCTGGAGCCTGAGCTGGAGCCGGCTGCTGACAAACCTGAGCCCTGGGAAGAGCCACAGCGCTGCTGCGTGCTGGCCGTGGGTCTGTCCACGTGTCCCTCTGCGCCAGAGGCTCATCTCCAGCAGGAGCTCAGGGTTTGGGAGTGCGTGGCTCTGAAGTGAACAGCAGACAAAGGGTTTGTGCTTTGGAAAACGTTTGGAAGTGGTATTGGATGTGGAAGGAGAGCTGAGGTGGTGTGAGGGAGCCAGGGAGGGCGCAGTGACCTGTGCCAGAGCAAAAAGTGCCTTTTGGCTGTTGGTTCTCGCCAGTTACAGTTGGAAAACCCAGACAAGGAGCAGATGGGAGGGAGGGGATCGAAGGCTCCTTCTGAGCCAGCGTCCCTGTGACTCAAACCAACCGCTGGGTTGGCACCGCATGAAACAGTTGTAAACCATCGCAGCGCAGGCACCAGAGGAAGAGCCAGGGCAGAGGCTGCTCCTCCTCACTGGGGCGCGTTCTCTTTGTGTCCAGGCTGAGGCACATGCCCTTAGGAAAAGGCCTGGAGGATGTGATTGTTGAGGTGCAAACCCAGTGACAGCAGCTCCTGCTCCTGCAATCCTGCTCCTGCTCCTCCTGTGCGCAGAGCGTGCCATGAGGAGCCTCAGTGTCCCCAAAGGCTCTGGGTACCGCTGTGTTCCGAATTGCCATTCAGGGGCTGGGCCGTTGCCAGGAGGCACTGATGCTCTGTGGGCTTCTGGGCCCGAGTGAAATACTTGGGTCCTTTGGGTGTTAGACTGAGGACTTTGCACTTTAATCCAGTCCTGGGCTGAGGTGATGGACAACGCTCCTTCTTCCACTCCTTGGGGTGCAGAGCTGTGCACAGTGTGTCCACTGTGTCCGTGCGCTGGCATTTCTCTCCCAGTCAGTGTTTTCCCTCCTAGTCCCATAAACTGAGGTTTTAAAGCAGCTGCTGCGAGCATCTCCTCATTTACAAGTTCATTTCTAGGCTTTGTGGAGCATGAAGGAGAGGAGCTGCTCATTTAATAGCAAGAAATTAAGCCCTCCCGGGTGAGTAGGTGTGAGAAAGGAGCTCTCTGGTCTCCTCTTCCTGCCGCCTCTACCTGCAGCCCTGTCTCCATTTCAGGATGCTTCATACCTCAATGAGCTCTCCAACAACAACTCCCTCTTCTCGTCCCCTGCGGATTCCCTCTCCGATATTGTGGATCCGAAGGTCTTCTTGTCTGCCGATAGTCAGAGCCACGTGCCAACACTATGGGATGTAAACACGCCGCAGCAGAACCAAACAGAGGTATGAGCAGCTCCTCTTCCATCCTCCCCATCAGACACCAGACACCTCAGGCTTCATCCCATGGTGTCTGCACCAAGGAATAGAGAAACCAACCCAGTTCCCTACTCACTGTTACCAGCTTTGCTCTGGGAGGGAGGGGATGGTTACACACAGTTCAGTGTCCTGGAAGCAGGGGAGGATCCAGACATCCCCAAAGGGGGGTGTGCACTCTGTGGGAGTGTGGTGCAGGCGCTGGCTCTTTGTTCTGGCAGCCGTGGCAGGTAGGTGCATCACAAGGAAGATGGATCCTAAACCATTCAGCAGGTCCAAACCAGCCTGGGGCAGTGCTGAAGAGCTGGGCTCCAGAAGAGCACCATAACCCAGGTCCCTCACCATCCCCACCACTTGTTTGTTCCCCGTGGCAAATATTTCAGTAGCAGTGACTAAAACCCAAACTCTGTCTCGACCTAAGACTCCCCATTGGTGTTTCCTTTGTGAGTCTAAGTCCTCGCAACCTGTTGCATCCCTGAGTGTTCCTGGGCTGTGATCTCCCGCAGCCCCACAGCAACGTGTGGTGTGTTCTGCCCTCTGGTTTCCCTCATCTGTTGGGGTGGGTTACTCACCGTTGCACAACCTGCTATCAGTCACCGTGGCTCGGTGGTGGGGCTGATATCTCACACAGCTGAGTCCCTGGGTCTCAGCTCACAGTGAATGCCAGCACTGCAGTCGCTTTGCTTTCCTAGGTCATCCTCTTTTGAAGATGGTGGGGGAAAACCATTCTCCATGGATACCCCAGCGTGGCCATGCTTTAGTCACTGTGGTGCTCGGAGGCTCTGTTGTGTTTCGAGGCTGCATTTTGCAGTTAGCAGTGTGTCTGACAGGATTGCCATGAAGCAAGCTGTTTGTCACAGCTGGGCAAGCAGAGTCTTGGCAGCAGGTTTGCTTCAATGTGCTGCTGCCATGTGCCTCAGTGACAGGTTGGGCACTGGAGATGAGGGTCCTGGCCTGGGCTTGGGAATGGAAGCCCCTGCCTGCTTTAGACTTCCTATGAGGCCATTCATGCAGATCCTCAAATGGAACACCTCGTGCTGAAACCACTGAGATTCGATCACCTTTATAGACCTTTGCAGTGTGTGCAGTTGGAGGCAGAGAATTCCACTTCCCCTCCTCCCATGGATAAATGTGCTGGAGATCAAGGGCTGTGCTGCTGTGCCGGCAGCAAGGGCTGCACAGGCAATCCACACAGTCTGCTAACCTTGCACCGTTTGAGACAGCAGAAAGAGAGCTGAGCTCTTTGAACCAAAGCAGTGGCTGAAGACATCACAGGCTTGTAAACTGGATTAAGAGAGCTAAAAAGCAGATCATCCCCCAGAACAGAGAAGGCGTGTTGTTGCCTCCTGTTATTGGGGTTTTACATGTAGCCTGTGTCACTGCAGGAGCTTGTAGCTTTATATCTGCAGAGCATGCAGCAAAAGCCCTACAGGGAAAAGCTGTTCTAAACCCAGCACAAAGAATGGGAGTGAGGAACAAAGGTGTCACCTGAGTGAGGCTTCTTGGCTGGCGGGGGCAGCGGCTGGTCTGCTCTGCATGTTGTTCTCCACATCCTCCCGTGCCCCTTGTCCTGCAGAGCACAAAGGTTCAGCTAAGGCCAGTTAACTCCTTGGAATTCCATTTACAAACGACTTCCTGTTGCAAAGCATCTGCAGCTATTTTAAACGTTGTCTGATCTGTGGTTTGTGCATGCGGAGGTGGCTGGGCCCGGGTGTTGGTTGCTCTGTAATGGTGGTGGGTTTTGTTCTCCTGAGCTGGAGGTTTCCTGACGAGGTCTCAGTTCAGCACCAGGTCCTAGTCAGGAGATTTCAGCTGCAGTTTTGCGAGTCCCAGGCCAGCAGGTAAGGGCATTGTCAGCTTGGCTCATGAGGAGCAATGGTTTTAGTGCCTGAATTTCAAACATGATGTTTCTGCTGTTGATGGAAGCGAAGCATCTGTGCAAAGTCTTAAGGCAGTGCCAAAGGGAAGGTTCTTTGCTGTAAAAGGATGGGGACTTTGCTGATATCCTGCCCCAATATACAAACCATTTAAATAACCCTTCCCCACCCCTCCCCGCATTGTTACACCATCGCAATCCTCCATCAGATTGCAGGGGTTTTGGCTTTAGGGCAGCTGAAGCAGTTACTAAGAACAGCCTTGTACCTTGTCCTCTGTAAAACAAAGAGCTGTCTTCTGCCATGTGGTGATGTGAAGGTACAGAGTGGAAAGACTCATCTGTATTTGAGCTTTCCCCCCTCTTTCAGCTGTCTCTGGCACTGGAGAGGTGGCTTTGCAGGAGAGGGGACAAAGCACAACGGGAGCAAAGCATCATAGGGAGAGCGCAGTGCAGAACATTCCCAGTGCCCTGAGAAGCCCCCATCTCCAGCGCTGGGGTGTTTGTGCCTGAGGAGGAAGTGGCTGGAGGCAGAGCTGCCTTCTGTGCCTGTGGGGAGAGCCCTTACCTGGAAAGGAAGGAGATGGATGTAACTGTTGGATGGAGGAAGAGCTACGACACCGTTAAATGTTTGCAGGAGTCAAAGCACTCTATAATGCTCCATTTATAATGCAGTTGTGAAATACCTTATCAAATAGTTCATGGAATCCATTGTGCTTTTCCACAGCCATCTCACCAGTTTACACTGGTTTTAAGGTGGGGAAAGCAAAGCCCTGGCCCTGCAGGAGCTGGAGTGCTGGGAGCTGCTGATTCTAACGCATTCCAGCACTTGGAAAACCCAAGCCCCCTCTTCCTAGCTCAGCATGAAGGGAGGGAATTGGCTCCTCAGGCAGGTGAAATGGCTCTTTTTCCCATGGGAGTCATGGCAAGAGGGAGCAAACCAGAGGATAATGCAAAGAGGAAGAGAAGAAGTGAGGCCAACTCTTGGGTTGTGCAATTGTCAGTGGCTTTGCTCTGTCTCCTGCTCATGTCCCGTGTTCTCACGCGTGCTGTGTGTGCCTCTTCTCATAGAGGCATTAGACACGAGGCAAGAGGGAGATAACCAAACTGGGAGGTGAGCGACAGCAGAGAAGGGAGGGAACCGTGCAAGTTCAGTTCTGTCACCCGCTGCAGCTCCAGTCCCACCTGGAGTGACCTCCCGGTGTGTTCTGAGCAGATCTGGGCCTGGGCCATTCTCTTGCCCAAGAAGAAACTCTTTGCCTGAGCTCAGATTTGTCGGTGGAGATGTTTCACCTGCTCTCCAGATTTGCTGGCACTGAAAATAGCTCTTCCGTCCAGCTTCCTTCTGGTAATTCTGACTCAGGCTTCCAGGAACGGAGGGTGTGTTTTTGCTTTCTGCCTTGCTTTTTTTTTTTTCTTCTTCTTTAAAAATAGGAAATAATCGGAGTGTTTATGCTTAAGAACTTCCCATCTCTCACTTCTGCTGCTGGAGCACGGCTCTCGAAGTCTGGCACTCCTCACAGCCTCCAAACTTGGCCTAGCGTTGCTTCTGGAGCTGCTCCTTGCTCTGGATGCTGTGAGCTGCTGGCTTGACCCTGCTCGCTGCCGGGAAATTCCAGTGTGATTTTGTCTGTGTGGGAGCAAAGGATCTCCTTGGCTGTGCCTTCCCAGCTGGGAGTGTCTCTGGAGCTGCTGCCTGGCATTCAGGGTGACACATCTTACTGCCGTGTGTTACTGCTCTGCAGAGGGACCTTTATCCCACACGGGCGTGCATGGGATGCTCCCACTCCTTGTGCTTGCCTTGGTCAGTGACTCCCCGTCTGCACGCTGACAAAAGCATCTACAGCACTTCCAAGATTTATTAGTTTCCAGGATTTTTTGCCCTGGGCTTTTTGTTCACAAACAGAAAGAATCAAAGGCGGGAGTGTAAGACCCGAGTAGGGAGCACGAGCACCCGCTGGTGCTGTGCTTGTGTAGTCGTTGGGCTGAGGGTTCAGGCTGCTTTCTCACCAGCACCTTTCTGTTCCAGCTGTTCTCACCCAGCAGATCGTTCGGTGGCTTGAACAGTTCGAATGACCATGTTCCTGCTGGTCCCAACACCCCGCTCCTCACAAGCTACCAGGTGAGAGTGATGTTCGGCTCCAGGAGCATCCACACCAGGCACTTGGTGACATGGTAGGAGCAGTTCTGTTTCCCCTTCAGAGAGAAGGAGACAGGAAAAGCAGACACACGTCCCTGCTCTTCCCCAGGAGTGTCTCCTGGTGGAACCTCACCGATGTTAAACAAGGATTTGGGCTTCATGACTTGGTTTTATGCTGCTGAGTACTAAGGTTAAAGCTGGTCTGGGTCCCTTGCTCGGGGCCAGAGCGGAGTTCGGGCTCCCCACAGCGCATCTACCAAGCCATGGAAACATCTTCCCCTACTCTGATGTGGAGCAGGCGCTGAAAGCAGCCGTGGAAGCGGTTGTTGCCCTGCCTTGGGCGGGCGCTGCAGATGGTTTCCCTTGTGCTGCTGCAGTTTATGAATGAGATGAATTGTGTTGGAAGGGTTTGTGAATTTGCACAGGGAGGGATCCCTGGGGTTTGTGTGTTGCTCTGTGTGTGCCCACAGTCCAGTGGGAGCATCCGGTCAATGCTCTGCTTCTTTCCAGTCTCAGGCTCCTGCGGAGGAGGAGGATGAAGGTGAGGAGGAAGAAACAGAAGAGCTGGGGCAAACAGAGACCTATGCAGAATATGTTCCTTCCAAGTGTGAGTGTTGCCATCACATGAGTGTGGCAGTTCTGCTAACTCCATTGGGGACCAGCCTAATGAACTGCTCCCTTCTTTTCCTGCAAGCAGGAAATCACAGCCCAAGCTTGTGATTTGCTGGGCAAACTGGGGTGCTGCTCCCTTGTTGGTGCTCTGCTGACTGGACACACCACTTTGCTGTTGCTTGCTTTTGGGGGAGGCCTGATGTGCTTCTGGCACTTCACAGCAGAACAAAAGAGTGAAGAGCTGGGGCTTGTCCCTTTTGTTCCTGAGCAGAGGACTACAGACTGCTGACATGAGGCCTGCAGTCCCCTTTTGAGGTGCTTTTGGGAGTGAAGAACTTGAGTTCTCTGTTTTCTGTGTTGTCATTTAGCCAAGATTGGGAAGCACCACCCTGACCTGGTGGTAGAGACGAGCACTCTGTCCAGTGTCCCCCCTCCTGACATCACCTACAACCTCTCCCTGCCCCGCTCTGTTGCTGACAAAGGGTCGCTCTCTGCACTACAGCTGGAAGCCATCATTTATGCCTGCCAGGTACGTGGTTCCACCATGGTTCCTTGCACTAGAAGGAGCCTGCCTTTTGTGTGGGTACATGTTCGACACAGGTGATGAAACTCCAGGAGCATATGATATTTTCAATGCCTTTTGAAAGGGTTCTTTGAAGCCGGGGACTTCTGTCTGGGCTGTTTCCCAAAGAGAACCTTTGACTTGGCCATGATGCTCGACCATTCCTGCTGTTGTTTGAGCAGGAAATGCACTTGCCTTGATGGGATGTGGGAAAGGGTTAAGTGGTGCTCTTATAAGCTTTGTTAGCAAAGGCAAATCTAGTCTCATTTCCAGTTCTGTTCTTGGTTTTGCAGCAACATGAAGTTTTATTACCCAACGGGCAGCGAGCTGGGTTCCTCATCGGGGACGGGGCTGGAGTTGGGAAGGGCCGGACAGTTGCAGGCATCATCTTCGAAAATTATCTGAAAGGGAGGAAGAAGGCTCTGTGGTAAGTTGGTGGTGGTGGTTTGGGTTTTCTCTTTTCCCGTAAGACCTTGGAGTTACTTTGGATCTGGGAGCAAGGAATTCCTTAGTGCTGATGTTGGCTTTACAGCTGACTCACGCGGCCTTGGGTAAGTCATTTCCACCTCGTTGTGCCTGTTAGCTGTCTGAAGTGGGACTATTTCCCCTGCAGCAGTGCTGGAGAGTGAGTCACTATGAAGCAGCAGGTTGTGGAGTGCAGTGTCAAGCCTGGCTCTGCTCTCTTTGAAGTCTGTGGAGGGGTATTTGTGGACTCCTCTGGTGCAGCCCCTGGAGCATGGGCTGTGACTGGGGGACATGCAGCTTGTCAGTGGCAGAGAGGAGCCTGCTGGAGGCTCCTGGGCTGTGTGGGCAGTTGGAGCTGTGACGGTTTCACACACCTACTGCTGCTTTAGTCAGACTATTAATCACTGTGCGTGCCCTCCCTGTCTCCTTAGGAGATAACCAAACCCACGTCTCACTTCGCAGGTTCAGCGTCTCCAATGATCTCAAGTATGATGCCGAGAGAGACCTGAAGGACATTGAAGCCTCCCACATTCCTGTGCATGCTTTGAATAAGGTAGGAAGAGAAAGTGTAATGGTGTTCTGGAAACCCAGCCCCCAGGAGCAGTGAGATGGAGCCTCCTTAGTACGCAGAGCAGCAGTCACTCCTGCCTCCACCTGGCTGCTGGCACAGGCAGCAGCAGACAAGCTGCTGCTGTTCCCTCCTCCCAACGGGCGCTTCCCACTCCGAACTCTTGCTGTTTCCACGTGCTCTGCAGAGCTGCTCTGTGAGCATGGAGCTGGCTCCTGCAGGGAGCGGGAAGGGGCTGCAGGCAGGCACAAAGCACAGCAGGACCTGAACCCCATTCCTGGAGCCCTGCAGAGGGAGCAGCTCCGCTGCGCCCCAGCCATGCTCTGCGCTCCCTGGGTAACCATTCCCGGTGCTGGCTTCCTGGAACTGTGTTTTGGAGCCTGTGAGTGAGGGGGCACCTATAAGCACACAGCCTGGGGCCTGCCAGGGGCTGCAGGAGCACGTGGGTGTTCCCCTGAGCTGAGCACAGTTTTCCTCCAGTTACTCCATGATGAGGAAGAGGAATCCCTAAGAGAAACTGCAGTTGTGTGATGGGTATCCACAGGGTTCCTCACAGCCTGGGCTTTAATCTCCTCTGGTTTGTAATGGTATTGAACAACCAGCTCTCATGAAGTCGATGGAAACCACATGTTTTCAACACCTCTGAATGCACCCCATTAGGAGACCGAAAGGGAAGTTGGTTTTCAGAACAGAAAAGCTTTAAATAGAACTTTCTTCAGATTGGGACCATGGGGGTTTTCCTCCTCCCTTGTGTGTCATTACAGGTGGGACCCCTGACAGTCAGACAGGCAACAGTCTCACCTGGACAAAGAGAAAACGATTTTCTAGGGGTAATTAAAACAGTTGAGAGGGTTCAGACCCGTTAAACATTCTAAACTGTCACTAAAATCAAAGGAAATAGGAGTCCAAGCGGTGTCCACATCTCACTGCGTGCATCCAGATGTGCTGACACATCGGCTGGTGGAACTCATCCAGACATTTACAGTCCCTGTCATCACCAGATCTCAGTGCCAAGTAGAAGTGCTGCAGCTACCGACGGGCTTTGTCTGTCCTGTTCTCGGGTCGGGTTTTGTTCTTGAGGCAGGAGCGTGTGTCCTGCAGTCACTGCACAGTCAGTGGTGCTGGCTCTGGGCACAGGATGGGTGCAGCACGCTGGGGATGAGCATCCTGAGTGTGTGCCCTCGTTCTTCCTCTTCCTGCAGATTAAATACGGTGACACAGCTACCTCAGAAGGAGTCCTCTTTGCCACTTACTCCGCGCTGATTGGCGAAAGCCAGGCGGGCGGGCAGCACAGGACACGCTTAAAGCAGATCCTGGACTGGTGCAGGGAAAACTTTGATGGAGTTGTATCCTTTGAAAAAGAAACAGCGACCACAAGGAAGCTGGACGGGGAAGAACTGCGCGGTTGTGATCGTGTTCCACCAAGGGACAAAGAGCTTGGGGCCGTCTGAAGTCCCTGGCAGCAAGTGATGGATGTGGTGGATATTTAAACACTGGCAGCGCATGCGTCCCCCCACATGCATCCTCCCATGTTCCTCTCTCCTCCTCCATTCCTCCTCTCTCCTCTTCTGAATTAGTTAATGGGAGGAGGGGAAGAATGCAGCTGGGATTAACCTTTTCAGCATTCTTCTCCCTTGGCATTACAAGGCAAGACACACCTTAGAAGTGAAGGGAGAGAAAGGGGGAAGTGGCTTCAGGCTCTGAGGAGCGCAGGACTAGGCAAACCCAATCATTCCATGGGGCGAGTCAGTGCTGTTGGTGTTGGGTTGTTCAGTCGGTTGTGAGAGGCTGGGTTGTATTTTCCGCCTGCTCCCATCCTCGGGATGAAAACAGATCCTTTCTCCTTAACTGCAGTTCCCCTCCAGATTGTGTTTGATGAATGCCACAAAGCCAAAAACGCCAGCTCGACTAAAATGGGCAAAGCCGTGCTGGACCTTCAGAACAAACTGCCTCAAGCCAGGGTTGTTTATGCCAGTGCCACAGGTAAGCTGCTCCCAGCACGGTGTGGGCACCTCTGTGATGTGAAGGATGCCCTTGAGGTGTGCACAGAGAGGTGGTGGTGATGCCACAGGGCTGGAGTGAAGCCTGGTGTGCTAAGGTCTGCCCCAAGGCCCATCACTGCCATTACTTGTGAGTTTTTGGCACGTCAGACCCACTTCTCCCCAGTTTAGCTTGTTTCTGGCTGGTGGTTCAGCTGTCTGGTGATGCTTGGCTGTTTAGTGTATGGCAGACAACGACTGGGAAGGTCGTTGGGTTTCCTAAGGCATAAAGGCTCTCTCAGGAGTTACTTCAGGCCAAACTCTTCACAGCTAACAGGGAGTTGTGTCCAAACAGGTGCCTCTGAGCCAAAAAACATGATTTACATGAGCCGCCTGGGGATCTGGGGGAAGGGCACCCCTTTCAGAGCGTTTGATGAGTTCCTGCATGCAATTGAAAAGAGGTAAGTCATGGCCAGCGTCTCTTTCCCTGTGGCTCATGCTTACTGCACCCACCACCCTTTGGGAGATGGGAGCCGTGCCTGAGGACAGAGGGAGGTGGTGGCTCTGCAGAGTCAGCAGCTCTGTAGCAGGCGAAGGGGTTTCACCGCTGTGTTCCTCTCCCAGGGGAGTTGGTGCAATGGAGATCGTGGCCATGGATATGAAGGTCAGTGGAATGTACATTGCCAGGCAGCTCAGTTTCACTGGAGTGACCTTCAGAATCGAGGAGATCCCACTGGATCAGCAGTACAAGATTGTCTATGACAAGGCAGCAAAGTTGGTGAGCTGATCCTGCTGCGGTGGGAACACTGATGTTTAATCATGTGGGAGGGTTTGAAGCCCCTAAACGTGGCCATGACCACAGACTTCGGTGGTCCATACAAAACAAAAGGGCCTCTGTGCTCAACTTGTATAGAAACCCAATCTTACACTTTTTTAGCTTCTATTTAAAAGCTTCATATTCGCAGAGCAGAGCTTGCAGCAGTGTGCTGATGCGCCAAGGAGAGGATGCCCACTGTGTTCGTTCAGCCCAACACAAGGACATAAATACTGCTGTTCAATCAGATTATTCAGGAGAAGGACTTGGGGGGGTGGTCAATGAGAAACTTAACATGAGGCGGCTGCAGTGTGCGCTCGCAGCCCAGAAATGAGCCGTATCCTGGGCTGCATCCCAAGCAGCGTGCCCAGCAGTCCTGGAGGTGATCCTGCCCTCTGCTCTGCTCTGTGAGACCTC
>JAOEHY010033446.1:7994-18164 GCA_025447955.1 Psilopsiagon aurifrons
CTTAAACAGGGGAAGTTTAGATTGGATATGAGGAAGAAATTCTTGACTGTGAGGGTGGTGAGGCACTGGAATGGGTTTCTGAGGGAAGTTGTGAATATTCCATCGCTGGTGGTGTTCAGGGTGAGATTGGGCATAGCCTTGGTTGATATGGTTTAGTGTGAGGTGTCCTTGCCCATGGCAGGGGGGTTGGAACTAGGTGATCTTAAGGTTCTTTGCAACCCTAACTATCCTATGATTCCATCATTCTATTATTCGATTTCTTTGGTGATCCAGATTACACAATGAATATCTCTGGGTTTATCACAAATGTTAATCTTTCCAGTATATAAGAACTGTCATCCATTGAAAAATTCCCTTCAACTAATAACTTATGACCATTTGATAGTGTCTCAATAAAGGTTTCAACAATGATCTAGGTCCTATTATATTAAGAACTTATAAAAAGCATGCTTTTTGTGACAGTTACAGTCACCGATTAAAACAGATGAAAAATCAGTCATGTGTGTTAAATGCCCCAGTTTTGTTGTAAGCAGCTAAGGTACAGAAGTCCTGTCCACCCTGAATAATTTTTCTGATTAGATGTATAGTTTGGAGAACTTCCCATGGTAATAGTGCACAGTATTGGATACAAATATTGTTGATGGCTTGTGCAACTTTTTTCCCCCTTGCATTCCCATTATGGGCTAAAGAATATTTCTATATTCTATGTAATTGGATTTTAAAGAGTAGAAAAAAAAATCTGGAGGTCTGAAAAATGATGCTGAAGTACAGACGGCAGAGAGAATTTCTAAAAGATTTTTAAAAATGCAATAATTTTCTTTCAGTTACCCAAGCAGGCTGAACTGCATTGCTGCTGCATTAAATAAAGCAACAATTTGTCAGAAGTAAAGTTTGAAAGTTTGTACTAAATATACTTTATATTAATTTGCTGGGAAAGTATTTCAGTTTAAAATTTACAACTGTCTTTGCTGTAGACAACAAATATTAATTTTAATATCTTATGGAAAAACAGGTTCGACACTGATGCTATCTATATGTAAGGTGTTTAAACTTAAACAGGGGAAGTTTAGATTGGATATGAGGAAGAAATTCTTGACTGTGAGGGTGGTGAGGCACTGGAATGGGTTGCCCAGGTAAGCTGTGAATGCTCCATCCCTGGCAGTGTTCAAGGCCAGGCTGGACATATCCTTGGGTGATATGGTTTAGTGTGAGGTGTTCCTGCCCATGGCAGGGGGGTTGGAACTAGATGATCATAAGGTCCTTTCCGACCCTAACTATTCTATGATTCTATGATTCTAAGTATGTCAAAGTGTTGAAGTATGACATTTTAGAACTTTTTCATCCTTTTAAGAGTTAGTGATTTCAGTGTTAATGGACTTCGCTTTCAATTTTAATGTGTTTATATTTTTTTATTGAAACATATATTGCTAATAATTTTTAATTATTATATTGTTACTTCCTAGTAACAAATATGCAAAATTAAGAGGAAGAAAAAAACCATAAAGCCAACCGAAATTTGAAACCTCTGTCTGAAAGTTTCATACCTTCCCACAGCTAAAAATTCAAAGAATTTCCCATGAAAAATTTTCACCTGTTATTGAGTATGTATATAGCTTCTAAAGGATACTCATAGATTATTTTTCCATTCTACATTGTGACTTTTTTCTGACGTCTCAGAATAATCCGAATTATATATTGGTAAAATGTCAAGGATTACATGGATTATGTATTAGTGAAACATTTTTGTATGACATGGTAAACACTGTTTGAACAAGCTTGAAGGAAGTGAACTGGATATTGCTAACATTCACCTCAAGTTTCCACTCTAAGAGTGTTTGCAGCTATGCTGCTTGGAGAGCCTGTAGGTGGGCAAATTTGTCAGCCCTAAAACACGACTAAGTTTGATGCCTAGTTTTCAATTTTAGAGTTATCAGGACTCAAGAGCTTATATTTAAAGCCTATTCTATATACTTTCAGCAAGATAAGATCTGGACAGTGAGATTAGGTGCATTTGTTTTCTCCTCACACTGACTAGTTTTGAAAAAGTTAAATTTAAAATGTTAAAAAAGGCCATGCCAAGGAAGAATCAAGTTTCTGATGTTCATCAAGATTTTCAATAAGACTATAGTATGGTCAGGGTTTCTGGAGGGTAAATTTTGAGATGTAAGGTCTTCTACTTCCCAGCACACTGTAGGTAGGTGCATAGGTCTAAAATGAGCTTGCAAGGTATTGGGGTTCATGGATGGAAATACAATTCCCTCCATACCAAACTTTTGGTTTTAATATTTTATAATCTAACCAAAGGTATAAAGGTACTCAGTTTGCACACATTGGACAGAAAGTTTATAGTCTTTTTTCTGGCTGGTGTTTTTTCCATTAGTCCAGGATGGGAATGCTGTCTGGATTCTGAAAGTCGGCTCTATTAATTTACAGTATGAGCTGGCAATATCGCCTCTCCATAAAACAAAGCAAGCAAAACCTCAAACAAAGATACTCTCAAACCAATTTTCAAGTCTAATGTAATTCTGATGTTAGAAAGGAACACTTTTTGCCATTGGGCATTTTGAATGGCTTCTGAGCATTATACTGCTGTTTTACACACAGCTTTTAAAAAGTTATGTCAGAAGAGAAGCCAGCCTTCAGAAAGAATGAGTATATACAGAATAGATATTTTTAACCTGTACCTTTTTATACACAATTCTTAATGAGATGCTAGCTAGCTTGCAATTGATATGGCAGTTTATGAAATATCTATGCAAAATGTCACAGAAGAGTTAAGCAAGATGACAGTATCTTGCAAACATGCATCTCATGCATGAGCTGTTCAGTTGCTCTTTGTTCAACTAACGTAAGATGCAGGTGCAGACACATCAGTTCTGTTTCTTTTTGTGTGCAAATCTATTACAATTCTTTTTTTGTGCAGTGGTGAATATAAACTCAGTAAAAATAATCACCCATGTAAAAACCAAAATCTAGTTTTCAATTGTTCCAGCTCTCATTTCATTTTCAGATTAAATAAAAAATTTTCTCTTTAACTGTCCTAAAAATGAGATGCTTTAAAAGTTGATTAACATTTCAGTTACAGAGGTTCATTGTTGGTGTAGTTTTCAAGGCTCCAAATAGATCTGCCTCCTGTCATATTAAGTGGATAATATTATTATATGAAATGGAGTTTTACAACTTTGTTTTTTCCATTTATGGTTAAACTAATTATTTTTTTTTTTCTTTTCTGCCCAACCTTCTCCAGAAATGTCACAGTGAAGTGATAAAGTGTGGGAAAGAAAAAGAAATAAAATTTGACAATTCTGCTGCTGGTGCAAAAAATAAAAAAAACCCCAACCAATCAACCAACCAAAAAAACCCACAAAAAAATAAAATTGTAGGACTTCAATCTAAATTAATTTTCAAATAATTTATCGCAGATTTTTATGAATCAGGTTTTTCTAATTGGAAAATGTTATTGTAAAAGTAAAGTGAGTACCAACATTTCCCTTAGGCTTGCTACCAATGAAGAAAATACACCTTCATATCACAGTCTGTAAAGCAGGGTTTGGATGACCTTTCAGGTTTGAGTAGGATCTTTGCTGCTTAAACATTGTGAAAAGAATCCTTTTTTATCTCACCAGGCAATAAATCCAATCTGAAAGGACAGAGTAAACCTTACTCCTGCTTCTAGATGCACAGTGAATCTTCTACTGAGTAGCAGCATTCAGAACCCAGAAACTACATTCTCTAACTACAAGACTAAGACTGTGTTTAACAAAAGTCTGTCAGGGCTGCAGGGAATCATAGCTTAACCAGGAGACAGCTAAGTTATTAAAAGCCTGTGGTCTGACTCCTAGGCTTTCCATTATTATAAAGTCTTAACAGTGAATTAAACAACAATTCCAGGGTAATAATTTTGACAGTCTGCTTTACCTGCTGAAAAAGGCAATAAAAGAGAATCCACAGTTACGAAGTTTACATGTTGGTATATGAAATCCATTTGCTTTTTTAAGAAATGCTTTAGGCTAACTTCTCAGCAGATATCATAATTTTATCTATTCTTCATGTTGTGCTTTCATGTTGCATTTAGAGGCTGGAAATCCTCATCAGTAGAAGGGTGAATGCTTTGATTTTTCTGATAGAATGCTTTAATTAGGTCACCCAAAAAAGTGTGTTTGAATAACCTGCGTGATTACTGAACCAGGGGGATTTAAATACTAGAAAGAGGCTTCTATACCATCAGACATCTGTTCAAAAACTTACTGTGGCATTGTAATCACTTGATTGTATGTACAAATTTGATTAGCTAAAACTTCCAGAAATGATTTCGAGCTGATTAACCCAGGGACCTTATCTTCAAGAACTGATGTTGTATAGATTGACCAAAATCCTAGCTAATGTCAAATATTAAAGCCTATAATCACAATTCAAGTGGAAGGTAGAGTAACCTAATAACAAACAGAAGACAGTGCTTCTGGTATTGTGTTAGTAACTGATAATTTAATTCATGTTGTGATGTCAACAGCAAAGAAGTCTGAATTTCTGCAATTTCCTCTCTGCAAACTTCTAACCAGTAACACTTCTGATCTGCATTTTGTTAACTTTGTGAGGCTTTTATTCTGTTTGTTAAAATGAAAAAATGACCTTAGTACAATCACTGTTAATGGTATGGTGTGGTGATGTTTGGTTTTGGTTGGGGTTTTTTTGTTTGTTTGTTTTGTTTTGTTGGTTTTTATTTGCCAAGGAAACATAAACAGCAAAGTATGTGGCATTTTAATGCATCCCTTTGCAATCCAGAACAATAAGACCCTAATGTGGCATACAAACTTAAAGTGATATCACTAGGTAAGGGGGTACATATGGTGATCCTAAAATAAAAGGTTACTATGGAGAATAATTAAAAAGACCTTTTAAAAATTATTTTTTGTAGCTTAGGTATTAGTTTTAGATGCAAAGGGGGATTTACTTTTCCGTACCAGGTGTAGTATCATTTTAGAGTCTGCAAATTTGTGGTTTGGGAAGCTATAATTAAAATATGTCTTGACTTCAGAATGGAAGCTTCAGCTTTGTTAGGACTGTCACATCTATACCCATATCTTTTTCTTCCATTTGAATGATCTGTGGAAGGAAAAGGAAGGCAATTAGAACTGACTGGAAGTTCACTGGAAGTTCAGCTGCATATCTCCTGTAGTACTTTGAGAATTAAAGAACAGTTAAGTGACTTAATCTTCAGTGTCCAATTTCATCCTACCTAACTCTTGAAGCACCTAAATATAGTTCAGATCAGTTCAGGACTCAATAATCTGGAACAAGCTGGTGTTCCACTATCTGTAACAGATACCTGTGTTTTTAACTTAAGTGATTGTACTGATGTTTAAAAGGGGTGGGTCTAGGCCTAGCTACTTCAGTTTTTCGTCTCTTAGTGGTGGCCTCAGATATAGAGGTGTCTGATGTGCTTAGTTAGTGCATAGGATGTATGGGAATCTCCATTAAAATGTGCTAAAAATTATCACTCACAATTAAGGTTACTGATATCACACTGCACAACATGAAAAGTGTTTTATTCTGGATACCATTCTTACTGCTAAAATTATCTGGAATTACAAGGACTCACACAATGGAAATTACCTTTTCAACCCAGACTAGAATAAACTTCCAGAGCCCAGAACTTCAACATGTCAAGTGTGCTTCCAGGGGAAAACCTGGGTGGTGTGAAAAATCCTAGTTTGCAGAAGTTAAAATCTTGAGCTCTTAGTTACTCTCTTAAACTTCTGTCATTTTTCTGTTCATGATGAGCAACAGGTACAGATTAGGGGAGAGAGCTTACTGTGGCACACAGGAAGCTGAATTAGGTCCACACTGAGATAGTATGGTGCTGCTCTCTAGCACTGAAGAATGACTGAATAAAGAACAAGTGGAGAGCTTCATCTTTTTTGGACTGTTGAGACAATTGTAAAGAAATTCATTATTTCTTTCCCCAAGTAGAAGGCTATGTCCTACATATTATTGGGAAGATGATAATGGAGGAAGTTTAAGTGATTTATCTTTCCTACATTCAGTGAAAGGTGACAGAGTCCAGTACATTCAGGCCAAGACTGAATAGTCCCTGGTTTTCAGTCAGATATGACTAAGCTTTTCTTGCAAAGACATGTAAACTAAAAAAAAAAACCCCACCAGTTCTACTGTCCTCTCCCTTAAATCTATTCTAAAGAGACTAGAGAGTATTTCACTCCTTTTAACAACAAAGACATGGAAGCATGAATAAGGAGAACTCATCTTCATTTGATTTTGAAAATATCAAGGAAATGAACTTTAGAAATATCTGCATGCCCACAAGCAGTTGCATAAGGATATATATCTACTAGTAGAATCCTTCTTTCCAAAACTGTTCTGAATTCTTCCAATCAATATGCATATTTTTACAACAGAAATGAATCACGGACAGTCTGGTTTTATTCTGGGGCAAAGCTAGACTATCAGAACCAAATTCATTTCTTAGTTGCCAACATCAATAGATACATCATAGATGAATATGTAATGTGACGCATAAATGACACTGTGTTCCTCGCTTTCTTTCTTGTGTGAATCTATAAGCTCTAAGAGGTATGAAAACCAAAGAACTCTGCCAGCATGGAGCTGGCCCTGTGAAACAGATGTGTTTAAAATGAATTTACACAACTTTACGATACGGTGGGTAGCCTCCACTACCATCCAAAGAATACTCAGGGCTTTCAAATGTACTTCACAAATAATTAATCTTTAGTGATTTTTAACATAAATAACAGTGTTTCATAAAATAAAAAAGAGCTCCATAGAAGACATGGACAGAGCATTTGTTGGAATTGGTTATCAAACAATTTCCTGAGCATAATCTGTTAAAAACGGGGAGGAGAAATCTCACATTAGGTGAAAACAATTGAGGTTTTCAGTCTTTCTGGTTTTCATTTTTCCTCCTTTCACATTTTTTTTTTTTTTTGTTATTAAAAATTACTTTTTCTTCATTGTCCTGGGTTCAGCAGTAGCAGTCATTTTTCTCCTTCTTAGTAGCTAGGTCAGTGCTGTGTTTTTGACTTTCGGCTTGGCAGCAGTGCTAATAACACCAATATTTTTAGCTTCTGCTCAGTATTTAGTCTGACCAGGGATTTTCTGAATCTCATGGTCTGCCAGGGAGAAGAAGCTGGGAGGAAGCAGAGACAGGGCACCTGTCCCAAACTAACCAAAGAGGTATTCCATACCACAGCATGTCATGCCCACTATATAAACTGGGGGCAGTTACCCAGAATGGTTAGATCACTGCTGGGGTCAGGCTGAGTGTTGGTCGGTGGGTGGTGAGTGGCTGTATTCTCTTCCCTTGTAATTTCCCTTATCATTATTATTATTGCTGGTAGCAGCAGTGGTTTGTGTTATACCTTAGTTACTGGACTGTTCTCATCTCAACCTGTGGGAGTTACATTCTTTTGATTCTTCTCCCCATCCCTCAGGAAGCGGAGGGGAGGAAGTAGGAGGGGTGAGCTAATGACTGCGTGGCTGCTTTATGGCTGGGTTTAAACCACAACAGTTCTTTTTGGCACCCAGTGCAGGGCCCAAAGGTTTGAGATGACGACAGATCTGACTGCAGTGTGTCTAATTGCATTTGTGATAATTGTTTCGGATTAATAGCCACTTGTCACAATGCTGATTTATTGGCTCTCAATGTTGTTGCTCTTGTGTAAACATGTCGTACCTTACTTACAGCTGGTATTTGCTGTCTTAGTGTTTATCAGCTGGGGGCTTGGGCTAAGGTTCTTGTTTCACTGTTCTTTATGGTAATGACTTGTAATACAACAGACTCATTGATCATGAAACTGATCTGGCTTGCGCCCCCAGGGTGGTCACCACCTCTGGACTTTGGGAGGTATATGATAGAAGTGTATGGCAATTGCACATCTTCTTTCCCCTTTCCTCAGCCTATGAGGGAGGCATTTGCACAGACCCTAGTGACAAGTAGAGCAGCTACTCAAAGTCTGACTACAACAGATAATGCAGCTACTCCAACTCCAAGCACAGCAGCTACACCAGCCCCAGTGACAGGTACAGCAGCATAATTTGAGAGTTCTGAAGGTTTTGAATGGCCTTTGGGTACCCTTGAGACCTGCCTGCTGATTGTGATGGGGATCACCATGTTGACACATATACAGAGTGTGTCTTACCCACGACTGTTCCGTCTGATCTTGAGAGTTAAGCAGTCGTGTTTGGATCAGGTGACTGTATAGGAGGACCAAGATATTTTCCCCAAGGCTGGACAATGCTGTGTTTTTGACTTTTGGCTTGGGAACAGTGCTGATAACACCAATATTTTTAGCTGCTGCACAGTAATATCTAGTCTGACCAGGGACATTCTGAGTCTCATGCTCTGCCAGGGACGAGAGGAAGCGGGAGGAGTCAGAGACAGGGCACCTGATCCAAACTAGCCAAAGAGGTATTCCATGCCACAGCATGTCATGTTCACTATATGAACTCAGGGTAGCTACCCGTAAGGGTTAGATCACTGCTCAGGTATCTGTCAGTGGGTGGTGAATGGTTATATTCTCTTCCCTTGTTATTTCCCTTATCATCATTATTATTATTGGTGGTAGCAGCAGTGGTTTGTGTTATACCTTAGTTACTGGACTGTTCTCATCTCAACCTGTGGGAGTTAAATTCTTTTGATTCTCCTCCCCATCCCTCCAGGAGCTGGGGGGAGGAAGAGGAAGAGTGAGCTAATGACTGCGTGGCTGATTTATGGCTGGGCTTAAACCATGACATTCATAAAGAGTGCAATATTTAGTTTACTATCTTTTGGCTTTAATTCTTTTCAGAAATTGTCATCATAATTGTGAAATTAAAAGAACACTAGTCATACCTAACACCCAATCATTTACTCACTTCCTAAAATAAATATTGCACATTATATTTTTGTGCTGGTTTTGGATGGGACAGAGTTAATTTTCTCCATAGTAGCTAGTATTAGGCTGCATTTTGGATTTGTGCTGAAAATAGTGTTGATATTTTAGGGGTATTTAGTAACAGTTTTTGTCACTACTGAGTAGTACTTACCCAGAGTCAAGACCTTTTCTGCCTCTCACAACAGTGAATAAGCAGGAGGTGCACAAGAGGTTGGGAGGGGCTATAGCTGGGACAGGTGACCCCAACTAACCAGAGAGATATTCCATACCATATAGTGTCCTGATCCACATATAAATCTGGGGAAAGAAGAAGAAAAGGGGCGATATTTGGTGTTGTGCTGTTTGCCTTTCCAAAATAATGTCACAGGTGATGAAACCCTGCTCTCCTGGAGATGGCTGTACACCTGACTGACTATGGAAAGAGGTAAATTAATTCCTTGTTTTGCTTTGCTTGCATGCACAGCTTTTTCTTTACCTATTACACTGTCTTTTTCTCAGCCTAAAGTTTTTCTCACTTACTCTTCCAATTCTCCCCATCCTACCAGGGGTGTGAGTGAATGGTTGTGTGGGCCTAGTTGAAAGCTGGGGTTAAACCATGACAATTCTTTAGAGCTATTAGCTGGCCAAGAACTTCTACAGCTGTGTTATCTGTCTGGTAAAGAAACAGAACTTGAGTTTTATTTTTCTATTTGAGTCCTGCTACACCATTCACTCTATCTAGGTAAGAGTGATGATGACTATCTTGAAGACGTCTTTCGCTTCATTTATATGAACCTAAAATTCTACCATGGGGGTTCAAATGAGATATATAAAGCCCATTCTCTGTAGCCAATGAAACATAGGTTGCACCTATTGCACCATATACACTCTCAAAATGCTGTCATGATTGCCTTAATTGCTAAGTAAAATAATTTCAATTTTTTCAAAATCTCTACATGAACAGTAAACAATACTAGAAGTTTGCTTCAAGAAGAATCAACATTTAAATCAATCACTTTAAAAAAGTCCCATATTTGTTGTTTTGTGATTATAAAACATTCTGAGATGAGCACATGATTGTGATAGTCTAGTCTATATTATATATTTTGGATAGGACTGTAACATAAATCATAGAATCATAGAAGAGTTAGGGTTGGAAGGGACCCTAAGATCATCTAGTTCCAACCCCTCTGCCATGGGCAGGGACACCTCACACTAAACCATATCACCCAAGGATATGTCCAGCCTGGCCTTGAACACTGCCAGGGATGGAGCATTCACA
>JAOEHY010033447.1:0-13024 GCA_025447955.1 Psilopsiagon aurifrons
TCAGGGTAAACACTACTTAGCAACAACTAAAACTAATAATATGCTATCAGCATTGTTCTCAGTCTAAAGCTGAACACACAGCACTGCATCAGCTACTGAAAAGGAGAAAAGTAACTGTTCCAGCTGAATGCAGGACAGTCCAACGCTGGGTTTTTCTCCAGTGTTACCCTGACATAAGTAAGAAAACCTATCATTCTTGCCAATTATAACAACATTAATTCTACATTTTCCTGAACAACAGAATGTGTGTTACCAGTTTTCCACATCTGGAGCCAGCCCACCTACGTAAGAAAAAAAAAAAAGTTTAACAGAGTATTCTTCATGAGAGTGTTTTATTATTATCCTACCCTCAATCTGTTCCTTGGGATGGGTTATCACCTCTTTGTGTTTCCTTTTAGTATTAAGGACAATTTCTGCAGAGAAAAGTGTGAAGCCAATCTGTGATGGTGACAGCTTTTGTTAGTATGCAGGTGTGACTCTACTGCAACAGAGAGGTCACTTCAGAGCCTCCTGCAAAGCCGCTCTTCTAAATATTCTCTTACATCTTCCTCTTTAGCTCCAGGGTGAAAAGGCTCCAAGTTGTACATAGTAAACATGGATAAGCAGAAACTGTTCTTGATATTTTTCTCATTACTTCCCATTTTCAATAAATTACAGCATTTGGAAACGTGGTGCTCTAAGTTCTGGTTATAACAAAAGTTTTGTATGTATTTTATGATTTTGCTTTCATATAAGAATTATTGGATCAGATCATCCTTTGTTTTGATTTCACAAACAATAAGGTTTCCCAGAATGATATACACAACTTCACATTGTCTGCTGAGCAACTGTTCACACAGGCAGTGTGAACCAACATTCTAATTTCTCTGTTTGTGTTCCTGCAATTAAGCCTTAAATGTGAAATTAAAATGTTAGGAATTTGCTTAAAAGCTTTTACATGCTATTTATAGTTAAAGATCTTGGGGGAGTTTGAGTTGGTTTAGTACTTTTCAAGACATAAAAGCATTTCATGTTTTGCAACAAGATCTACTTTCCTGATTAACAACTGGAATTGTTGTGAAACTGATCTTCTCTAAACAGTGTAATTTTAGCCACTTTAAATCAGATCTACCTTCCATTAGATCCACTGTCAGCATGCAAACAGAAGAACTACTTCTGAATCTTTCTGAGAAATTTAAAGTTCACAGATTTGCCCTAGATCATCCTTTGTCCTAGTTCTCTTTTGTCTTTAAATTTACTCTCATAAAGAATCTGTGAACTATAGAATTTGATCTATTATTTCTCACTTGTGGCTGCATTCGACTTCTAAAGTTGATGCCCTGATCTAATTGTTGTGGCTGTGATTCACGTCTATGACTGAAAAGAAAATCACCAGAGAATTGAATTGTATTGCCTCAGCCCTTCACGAGTAAAGTTCACGAGCTCTAAAAAGTTCAAAAGTTAAAAGGATTTATTTTTTGAGTTCAAATGCTCCATACTGGAAAGACAAAGACTGCTTCCTGGCAGTGATGTGGGTCTGGCTGTTTATCAAGACAGAAAAGGCTACTCGCCTGCTATGCCACCTCCTCTAACCCTGTCACCCACGACACTCTCCCCACAAGCACATCTGTGAGACAGACAAACCACAGTGCTGAGCTGGCCCCAAGCCCTGCAGCCAATCTCACCTCATGGGTAGGTGCGCTCCAGGCCCCGACACAGAAATAGCTGGGAGAAAAATGTACCGATGCCTAGGAAAAAGCTTAAATTTTGGGCAACCAATTCAACAAATAGACAAGCATCATTATGTGTAGATGCTGCTCCATTTTAGTGGGGGTTGAAAAATTAGTTGGTATACACACACATTTTTCTGAAATTAAAATACATGTTAATTACACAAATAAAGCATGATTCAAGCTTAAATAAATAAATTAATCCATTGTCAGGGAAAAATCCTCCTGAAATAAAGACTTTCAAATTGAAGTGCTGTTGTGTTGAATTTCAAGCCAAAATATATGGCCTGGGGTAAGCAAAAGCCAGCTCCTGCATGTCAGGCTGGTGTGGCAGTAGTCTTAGTAGGCAATAAGTTTCCAGTTCTAGTGGGTACAGATTGCAAAAAAAAAAAACCCACTTAGTATAATTTTGAGGGTATTTCAACTGCTTTTGGGCTCACTTAAAAAAAAACAAGTTATTTCCACAGATAAACTAGACTGGCTTTAAACCTCTGAAGGAATGTACCTGACAATATTTTTCCATCCTGATAAAGAAGTCCCTGACTTACATTTGCAAATAAGACTAAGTTTTCTAATTAAACATTATAGCAAGTAATTTCTATGTAAACTTGGCAGAACTTTAGAGGGCAAGTAATGCACTGGAATCAATGAAGAAGAGAAGGGTTCAGTCCACAACCTTAAATGCTGAACTACTGAACCTGTTAGATGAGAACATACTACAGACTAATCTTCATGAAAAATGCTGGATAATCATTCTTTCCACCTCAGTATAACTGACTCTGTTATTATACCTTGTTTATGATTTTGAGGCCAGGGCTCCTCTGAGTTTCTAAAGTAAATGTAACTCAACACCTTCAACTAGACATACACAAACTGTCTACATTGTGCATGTTTCTATGCCAGAGACTAAATAACAAAACATTCCTTTCTCAAACATCTTGTGTGGAAGGTTATGTTGTTTAACCAACATCTTTAGAGCCACACATATAAAATCAAAATCAAACACATCTGTTATTTTTTTCCTCTGAGCCTTAGTATCTTGGTAATAACAAGATCCATTCACTCAAATGAGTGAAAGCAGCAGGCTTGTTCCTTACGGTTTTTTCTGCTTTTGTTGGGTGGTAGGTTGGCAGCATCAATTGTATTAGCATTTCTGTCAGCACCCACATTAAATGTTTCTTTATGGGAGAAATCACATTCCAACCTACTCTGGACATCTATATCTTTCATCACATCCAGACTGAAATCCAGCTACCACCTGGATTTGTGTGGCAAGTTACACAACTGAGAAAATGCAGCATGGCTCTGTAATAATTTCAGGCTCTTTGCAAGAGATACGAAGGAACAAAATTTGAAGATGGATATTTGGTATTCTGGCTCATTTATGGGTAAAGTGGTTAATTCCTTGGCTTCAGATTATTCATGAGCAACCAATATTCAACACAAAGAATGTTTTGCTCAAACATTAGGCACTTTTGATAAAGGTTGTTTGCTGACTGTATGCAAATTCTTGGAAAAGCAGAGTCCTGATATTCATATTCACAATTCCAAATTTAATTACTGTAACTGTTCTGAATTGCTTTAAACACTTTGCTTTGACTAATGCTCATTGCCTAGCTCATAATCCCACAAGATGAACTGACACAGTTAGAGCAAACACAAAAGAACTTGGTGATGGAGGCTGAGGCACATAAATGCTCTCCATCAATTCTGATGACAGGTTTCTACAATAAAGGTAGAAGTCCAAGGTTCATATCCACCAGAGCTGTCTCAGAAAATCGTATGTGATATCTCTAAGCACACATTCATCTATCAGAGGAGCTTCACTAGTATCTCTGCTCCCTCCACTTTCCCATTTACCTTGTTTCCCACTTGCAAGCACGTGCTTTGCTCAGACAAGGAACATACCCAGATGATGTGTTGCAGCAGCTTTCAATGCAACCGCTCCTTTTCACATCTGGGACAGCAGCAGCTTCTCAGCTTAACTTTTTTCCACACTCTTTCCACCATTTTCCCTGCAATTCCTTCCCCCCTTCTGAGGCTTCCACAGTGAACATGCTTCCGGAGAGCTGGTGGAAAGGTGAAATATCATGAAACAGTTTTGTTGTATGGTAATAAACCTCAAGTCTCTCACCCATAACTCTTCAAACATGCAAGTAAAGTAGAATAATTTGGAATCAGGATCTTTCTTTTTTTTCTGTCTCTCTATTGTACTTTATTGATAGGCGAAAAGCTAATGCAACCTCAAGAGTCTTCTGTGTCCGCCCCAACTATTTCATTTCAAGAAATAACCTTGCTGTGAATACATTTTAATTAGTGATTTCATACGTGGAATTGCACAGTTAAAATTGCACACTACAAGAAAGGCATAATTATTTTCAGAAGCTCTGTTGGAATAATGCAGGTAAAATTTTCCCCTGCTGGTGTCTGTTTTCTGTGTCCGATGTATCATTAGCACATAGCATTCTCTCTGCATTTATAAAAGTGTAGGTGCTTGGACTTCAGGATGCCCCCACAGTGCTGGAGATTTTACAGTCTTTGTTTGATGTTGCTTGCTGAGATTGTCATAATGAAGAGATTTTTATTTCATTTGATAATTTTGGTCTAACTGATTGAAAGGCATTACAAAGAAAAATTGGAACAGTCCATGAGATTCAGAAGAGTTTTCATAACTCTATGGGCCTGATCTGGGATCTTGTAATGCAATGTGGAATAAAATAAAGTAGGGCCCAGGAACATAAAATTAAAACCTTGTCATATGTGTTAGTGGTGAAGGCAGGCTGACAAAGCAAGAGTTTTGAGGAGCAGTGAAGGAAGTCTTCAAGACCTGTAAGCTCATTTCAGAACCAAATCTGAACTTACAAACAAGATGCTCAGCTTCAGCCTAGAGGGACATGGTATAAAATTAAAGAAGGTGATAATATATAATGTGATTAAATCAGGCATTAGTTACATTAACTAGGATTGCTGCTTAATTTGGCTGTTGCTCTCAGAACAGACACTGTGGCACAGAACAAAAAGAATGATAAAGGCCAAATGGACTTTCAAATACCAGGCTGCATTTGATATGCAAGTTCCCTTGAAGGAGTTTTGGTTTGGTTGCTTTATTTTTTTTCTTTTTTGCAAAGTTATCATGCGTAAGAAAACTGCCAGAAATCCACTGACGTGTCAATGAAAACAAGAAAGTGTTCTGAAAATGAAGGCGATTTACACCTACTACAGTGACTACAGTTAAGGAACATGTGTGTATATATAAGCTGTCATATCTGCTCCCTTTAAATCCCTCATAATGACAATGTGGACATTTGGGCAAGTTTTCTGACCTGCACATAATCTGAATGAATGGGCTGCCTTCAGCTGTTGTATGTGCTGGCACCTGAGCCAGGCTTTTCAGCCCAGGGAAGAGTAACCCAGCAGCAGAGGACAAAATGAAGAGCTGCAGGGTTGAGCAACACCTAGGATCTCTACAAAGAAGAACACAATGTGATTTTCCTAGGCTCCTCATTTCTGGGAAAAAGATAGTGGGAACAACTGGCGAGAGCATAACTTTGTATTCCCATCTCCTTTGGGTTTCTGTTCTCTTTGATCTAGGATTTAAGATAGGAAGTAGCTGCAAAACTTGGGTGCAGTTCATGTTGAAGTTCTGACCCTCCTCTGACACAAATACTGAAGTCTTAATTGGCTGTTGAGCATGATGGTAGCTCACAGGGGAAAATTTGCTGCCTGTGCAGCTCTGCCTGCAGCTGTTGTGATGCAGAGAAAGCACGACAGTCCTCAGGTTCTGATCAACAATGGGATTGGAGTGGCAGCTGCCGCTTAATGTAGTGTGCTAGCATCACACACAATGGAGCTGACTGTAGTAATGTTTTAGCCAGTGGTGTGGTCGTTTAGTCACAGATATTGTGTTGATAGTACCTAACTATAATCAGTGGTGAGAGAAAAGCTGATGGTCTCAGAACAAATTCACATGAAAAGCAGTGAAACAGGACAGTTGATATTCCATTTGTAATTTACTAGTTCAGAAAATGAGACTTTCAATACATTGTAAAATTACAGATTATGAATGCAGTTTACTGAATCTGCTATGCCTTTAAATGTGCATCTTACTGAAAAGGCTCCACAATATGTCTGCTTACACTTCTGCTGCAATGCAGACCTGGTGTCTGCTTCATTCATCCCTCATCTATATTCCATTATTTCATGATTTCTCTTGATCAGTGACTAAATTTCTTAAATCCTAAACCCCAGTTTCCAAATGAGAAGAGCCTGGCTTCCAGAGAGAAAGAGCTTATTTGCATGTAGCCTCCTCCAGCAAGCATAGCAGCATCCCTGCATGTGGCAGTATATTGCTCCTAATTAATTACCTATACCTTGCTCTAGGCAGGAAGCCGCTTTCATCAAGAGCACTAAGCAAGTAGTAGCTTTCTTTCCAGAGAAACCTCAAGGTGTAATTATATACAGAAGGTGTCATAAGATCACCCATCTGAAGTCTTCAGTATTAAGGGCTTTAGAAGAGGGGAAGGGAGGTTAGAACATGAGGACTGAGGGGTCAGAAAGCAATCGGGTCACCAACCTGGAGTCAAAAATTGGGGAAAAAGAAAAAATTAAAAAGGGCTCCCAAGTATCAATGTTTAGTCAGTGATGGAAGACTGAGGTGTATGTGTCTGGGTTTTTCTATGGGATGCTTGCGAAGAAATCTGAGAAACCTGCATAAACTTAAAAGGAATGTGCTATGAAGTAACAAAATAGCAGAGAGTTTAAGAGCTAGATAGGGGTGGATAAAGAGATAAGGTATAAGATCACTATGCAAGGACCTCACAAATTCTGTATCGCATACATTCTTGACTATCAAATTTTAAAAGGGGAGAGGAGTATATTGATGTTACAAAGTAGAAGAGAGTCTGATTTGCTTTGTGAAAATAAAGCTTAAAAATACTGTGTATCACTAAGGAAAACAAAGCACAAAAGATAGATCTGGGAAAAATAAGGACTGAAATCTAGAAATAAACAGGTAATAACAACATTTATCCACGCCTGCTGCCTTGTAGTTGCTGGAAATTTAACATCTTGGATGCATTTATCTGCACTGGGCAAATAACTGATGCTTATTGTCCTAGAGGAAAGTCTGGAAAAATCAAAATCCCTCGGGCACATCCTTCTTTTCCAGCAAGTATAGTCAATGAAGCTATTATCACTTAGAATGCCTGATGATATGCCTGCCCTTGTAACTGAAACTCTACTTTTCCCAGATATGGCAATTTTAACAGCAGAAGAGCAGGAAAAGGGCCCATTCCATTTAGTCCATTTATACTGAGGTAGATCAGATCTGAGTTAGAACAGGTACTTCTTATCCCCCAGGAATATGGTTTCTGTTAATTTCTTGGATTCGCCCTTGGGAAGTGTGTGTGCTCCATAAAGCTGTTCAAGAAAAGGCAGAGAGACACACTGCCTATTCCCACCTCCCACTCTCTTCTTTTATCTCAGTGTGCATATTATGAGTACAAAAAAGAGGCCATATTTTATTCCTGACTGTTTCAGTTTTCCAGAATTGAGCAAATACCCAAGACTGCACACCAATCTTAGTCCAAAGCACACTCTGGTTCCTACAGAAAAATTACTCCCCTTCTCGTTGCCTTTTATGATTGGAAGTAGATGATTGCCCTGTGTGGTTGAGTGCAAGGAAAACAGGTTGGTGAGGCGCTCTCTGCACTAGCAGCTATATTACCTTTTGGGTCTCCAAATTAGGATGCAAAAGAAGAATGCAGTCTCTGCCTTAGCTAAATGTAAAGGGAACAGTTTTGCATATTTTTGATACATGATCTTACCAGCAGACAACTTTTTCTTCTCAGTAAAATAAATCTTTGTAATCCTACAGTATAGAAATCTGACAGTACAGGAAGTAATCTTTATGATGGCTAAAAGACTTTGCACAACATATATTGCACCACAGGATAATAATTTATTACTCATGTTAGCATTACTGAGTGTTTAATGCAGTTCTGGCAAGTGGGCAGAAAATAAGCAATACGTGGTGACAACAGTAAGAATGTACTTCTTCACATGGCAAGCAACTTTTTAAAGTTCCTATCAGGCTGTAATATTTTTCCCCTACATGCAAGAGCATTAAAATAAAAACTTTGGATATATAAATCAGAGAAGGATGAGTTCAATCCAGTGCCAAGAAGGAGAGGAATGAATGCTGAAGATTTTAAAGCTGAAAGGGGCCTCTTAGATCACCTTGTTCTGCCTCCCTTCCCATTGCTATTAACAACTGCTAGTGTCATAAAAGTAGAATCTTACATAGTAAAAGTACGGAAAACAAATATTGGGCTCTCCCCTCTGGCTGCTCATCTGTGCATTAATGTTTTCTACAAAATATTTACTACAGCTTTATTTTTCTATACCTCTGTACTTTCTCTTGTGCCATATCTAATATTCCCATTGTCACTTCTGCAGTGATGATCAACTTTCTCTATGTAACTTACAGCACTGTAGGACTGACCTTCCCTTAATAATGCCTGTTTCTCCTAATGCATAAAATTAATTTACTTTTTTCTAGTTTCAGTCCATTATATCTTTCAGGTACTTGATAATTCCACACTATGTTTATTTTTGCTACAGTTAGATACTTACAGATAAGTACATCCTTATTGATTCAATATGGAGGCATGGAAGTGACACCCATATGATAAACAGCAAATACACTTGATAAACTGAGGAATCACGCAGGAGAAGACGTTCAAAGGCATAAAGAGGAATTAATGACCCCAAATTTAAGCATGTGCACAGGCGTGTAAAAGAGGAAAGAAAGGGGGAAAGGATTTTCAGTATGACTAATGAATATTCCTCCTTCAGGAATGATTCTTTTCAGGTGTTTTGAGAGCAGTGAGATGCACCTATCAGTATTTATTTTCACTTCACAGAAACAATCAATATGGAGATGAAATAAGACATATGATGTGATCCTGTCTGCCTTTTTGCCATTAGGAATTGCATAATAATGCTTCATGCTTTCTGCATTTAGCTGCACAATCCTTAAGCAACAGTATTTCTTTGCCTGTGTTAGAGCCTGAGCTCACGGTTAAGCCCTAGGGCTCTAGGAGAGAGCAGGTCAACATGAGCTAGCAGGGTGCCACCATTGCTGAAGCTGTGCCATGCTTCCTGATCTGAACCAGGACCAGAGATGAGCAACTGTTCATTATGAGCTTCATCCCCTTTCCCTCTAAGTCTTCTTCAGCTGCAGCACTCAACTCTTTTGCCACCTTTATCCTTAATACAGAATTTTGATCATTTCACAAATGACTTTCCTTCCTTCTGTTTTAATGTTACCTTTATTGTTTTCTCTAAAATGGTTATTGGAAATGTGTCCTTGAAAGAAATCTATCATGACAATTTTATGCTCACAGCTGACCAAAGGGTGCTCTTTCCCACATTTCTTATCTCATGAATATGTTTATTAAAGCTTTAAAATATCTTCAGACCATTTGCTACTATTGACTTTCTTCTTTCTGAATACCAGAGTACCATCCTAGCACTCTTGTGATACATCCTCTCAACACAGGCCATTTTTTAGCTATTACACAAACATATTTTTTTTACTGAGAGTTTGATCTGTTTTCATGTATATTAAAGGGAATAACAGCTATTACTGTTATTAGTATCTCCAGCTTGTTTATATTCTGAAACAAATAAAGCCTAGTAAAAGATATTATATGCTAAAAGTGCTGGAAAACCAAACATGGTCCAGCGGGCTGGGAGGAAATGGCTAGTTGGTTCCTCAGACTGATCAATTCAAATGTTACTGAGTATCAAGTTTTACCCACTAGAGAACATCATCAGAGAAACTTTACAGGATGGTCTCACATTGGTTTCCAGTTTAGCTCAGGCTTTTTTTTTTCTTCAGATAAGGCTTTTTTTAGCTATGGTTCAAAGTAGGTGCAGAGACGGCAGCATAGCAACCACAAAATGCTAAGTTTAAACATTGAGAAAATGAGGCTTTTGCTTTCTAATAACAGAGCTTTTATGTTCATATCTTCTTGCTGGGTCTGAAACACCTGTTTCTGTTTCAGCTGAGTTTGCTTCATTCTTTCAGTGCAGCAAACTGTGTGACAGTCCTGTATTACTATTAATTAAGCCTATTTCCTGTGGATATTCTCTGGTCATCGACAAACAGAATTTTGAATGGTGAGGAATTCATTTAGTCTTTAAATGAAATTAGCATTTCCTTGAAAGGAGGGGGTATTTGTATGAAATAGAATTGGTTCCCCCAATGGGTGCAAGAATAAGCCTACTTTTGGCTTCTGACTCGGGAAAATTTTAGCGATCACATCAAATAAATCCAAGCAATAACCACTGTGATTTTTTAAATCCATCTTAAGGCTGTGTGCCCTGTCCACACAATAATGTAAACTTCATCTGGACAGCTGAGCAACTGAGAGTCCAGTGTTTTGGCAGGTTGTTGATTTTTCCCGTTTACCTGAACTGATTTTAAGGCTGTGACTCATCTCGGATTTGTATCTTTGTTTTACAAGTTCTTTGTGTCTGAAAAAGTGGATGTGAAATCCTGACTTAAATAGCATCTCCTGCTAGTAACATCCCATCTGCACACCTCCGTAGCCACAGAACAAGAAAAGTAGTGGCAAAGAATTAATGAAGACTTTAAAACTTTTTTTTTTTTTTTTTAATTTTTCTTCAGTTAATCTTGAATCCTTCTACATTTGCTGTCATGATTTTAATTAGGGCAATTTTTCCTGATGACATATTAATGAAACAGACACATAAGATCTCTGAATTGTAGAAAGTATACCACACCAGGTACACCCTCAAACTTCGATTTATCATAGAATAGTTAGGGTTGGAAAGGACCTTAAGATCATCTAGTTCTAACCCCCCTGCCATGGGCAGGGATGCCTCACCCTGGGCCCCGTCACCCCAGGCTCTGTCCAACCTGGCCTTGAACACTGCCAGGGATGGAGCATTGACCACTTCTCTGGGCAACCTGTGCCAGTGCCTCACCACTCTCACAGTAAAGAACTTCTTCCTTATATCTAACCTGAACTTCCCTATTTCAGTTTAAACCCACTACCCCTTGTCCTATCGCTACAGTCCTTTATGAAGAGTCACTCTCTGGCATCCTCATAGGCCCCTTCCAGATACGGGAAGGCTGCTATGAGGCCTCCATGCAGCTTCTCTTCTCCAGGTTGAACAGATCCAACTTTCTTAGACTGTCTTCATACAGGAAGATAGTGGTGCTCACATACAGGTGCTCGCTGGCTCTGGACTTGCTCCAACAGCTCCATGTCCTTCTTATGTTGAGGACACCAGAATTGTATACAATACTCCAAGTGGGGTCTCACGAGAGCATAACAGAGGGGCAGGTCACCTGAAATGAAATTACTTCTACCAAACTGGAACCTCACTATCCTCACACTGCAGTTAATAACAAGTGATCTTTTAGTTAGGTCTATCTGTGTTCTCACCCATTCTCCGTTCTGAACTGTCAGTCTCCCAGACCATACACTAGAAGGCCTCTAAACCTGTACTAGAAAAAAATAACTCTACATATGGCATTGCAGATTTTGCAGTTGTGTTGGCTTGTTTCCAACATATTTTAAGTATTCTGATGGATCTGTGCTCTAATTATGTGACTTTCATCCACCTCTGTGTTCTTGGTTAACATGTGAATGTGTCGGGCAGAAGGAACATGTTCATGGAAGCTGGATCTCTGTCAGACATATCTCAGTGCCCATGAAAGGCAGAGATTAGGATAAAAGGGCAGGAAATGACTCAATAGACCTCTTGGTTGTTAACATGATGGATTCACTTGTCTGTGACTTGGAGGGCTTCCAACCCAGCAGCGTTTTGGATGAGAGGCTGAAGAGCCGACAGCTTGCTGTACTTGACCCTGCAATTTCCTTACCACCAGCTGGGGGAAAGGGTGCTCAGGACCTGCCTGGGACAATCATACCCTGAGGTCCGCTGCGTCAGCAGAGCCAGAGCTGCAGCGAAAGGGTTGGGGGACAGGATTTCTTTCTTCTAGCAAGGCTAGGAGGCAGGACAAAGACCTTCTGCAGAGCTTCTGCAATCTCCTCAAATGAGTTTTCGTCTCCAGAGTTGTGCAGAATGAAAATAATTCTGTAGTTTTATACCATGCATACAAGTATTAAATTTTTTCTCCAATTTTTCTAGCTGTTACATTCCATGAAAAGCAAATCAAAACAAGTTCTTAAACAGATTTTTAACCCATCGCTGCAAAGCAGAAATTTCCTATGACTTGGAAAAAAAAAAAAACAACAACAAACTTTATAACTTTAGTGAAACTTTTGAATGACTAAGCTTTAAAGACACAATTTACTACATTAGTTTTCTATTACTAGCACCATCTCTCTTTCAGTTTTCCTCTTCCAACTATAATTCAGTTGGCAGGGTTTCAGTTGTTGTAGAAGTAGTGCTATAATACTTCACACTAAGCTGTGGAAAGCCTTTAAAATTATGGACCTAAAATTCTTATGTCCATGTTGCATTAGGATTATCCAAAATCCAGAGGTCATGCAAATTAGCTGTATTTATGCAGAGCAGAGTTCTGAAGAAAATCATAGAATCATAGAATAGTTAGGGTTGGACAGAACCTTAAGAACATCTAGTTCCGTACCCCCTGCCATGGGCAGGGACACCTCACACTAAACCATCTCACCCAAGGCTCTGTCCCACCCAGCCTTGAACACCACCAGCAAGGGAGCATTCACAACTTCCCTGGCCAGCCTGTGCCAGGGCCTCACCACCATCACAGTAAAGAACTTCCTCACATCTATTCTAAACTTCTCCTGTTTAAGTTTGAACTCATTACCCCTTGTCCTACCACCACAGTCCCTAATGAAGAGTCCCTCCCCCCAGCATCCATATAGGCCCCAAATACTAATATCCTTAATCCACAACTCATTCATATCTAACATAAGATGGATCCACTGCCATAATTAGTGCTCTGATCTATGACTTCCATTATTTTTCAATACATGTTACTGCCACATCTTCATTTTCCATCTATATCATTACTGATGACTTAGTAACTGCAAAATAACATCAATAAAAAGAACAGTGGTGGAGAATTATTGCCTATCGAATAATAGGATATTAAAAAATGTGAGGTGTTCATGTTTTTTCACAAGTCTATAAGACAGAGCCAGTATTTGTTCTAAAGCTACAGTTTCCCATTATAAGACTTATTTAGTTATTTTTCAAATTAAATCTATCTTGGAAAAATATATGATTTGATTAGGTGGAATTTACTAAAATTTGCATTCAAAGAAAAAAAAAAA
>JAOEHY010033448.1:0-29867 GCA_025447955.1 Psilopsiagon aurifrons
TCAGCATGCCTTCCAGGAGAATCTGCTCCAAGATTTTGCCAGGCACAGAGGTGAGGCTGACTGCTCTGTAGTTCCTCTTCTCATCCATTTTCCCCTTCTTGAAAATGTCCTTACTAATCATTCTTCACTAGTAATTATTAAAAAATAATATATTAAATGATGAAAAAATCAGAATATTTGTTGGTAACTGCCATAGTAAAACATATAGGAAAAAGGATTTGGTTTACTTTTCTCTTGGTATTTAAACTGCAATGTGTACACCTGTTTTTTCCCATAACTAATTTTCGAACACCTGCACCAAACCATTTTTTCAGGTTGATTTTTTAGCACAATTCAAACTAATTCTTTTCCCTGAAGAACCACTGTAAGAAGAAAGTGAAGAGGTAGAATCAGCATTCCTGTAAAAGGACAATTTCACTAACACATGTGCCTTATCATCCTTCTTTAAAATACACAAGGACAGTAAAACACAAAACAGCTACTGTAGAGTTTGCAGTCCTTCCTGGAGTTGCTGCCTTATGGGATGCTCTCCATCCACAAGACAGCCACGTCTGATCCCATGACAGGGCCTCACCCCATGCATCCAACCTCCAATCTTTCACCTTTCTCAGAAAGGTTAGCATTAGCCGGAATCTTCCTGGCCTGCTGTCGAAACCCTGCTGTTAAGGGCAGGCAAAAAGATCGCTTCTCAGCCTCAGTGAAAATACCATCATTACTTCTCCCTAATGGCAAATTTGATTAGAAAGGAGTAATGGGAAAAGTCACCATGCTCCTTGCTGGAGCAGCTGGCGTCATGGGCTGTTCAGCATGGGCATGATTACAGATGTTAGCCTCAATAACAATATTATCTAAGCCTTTTTAGATGCAAGCAGTGAGGCTAACACAATATCCTGCAGCAACAGGGAAGTCTGCCTGCCTTCTCCATGAAGAAATACCTCTTGTGTCTTCTGAAGTTTCCAGTCTTTCATTTCATTCATTGACCTATTCCCATGGGATTTTATGGAACTAGATGAGATAGGTACAAGTGATTTTTTTATTATTATTATATAATTACTTTATTACAAAATTACTGATGTTGAGCTTCACATTTCCTGTTCCAGTCTAAGTAATGATGTTAAGGGCAAAATAATTTGACCAACAGTATTTTTAGATCTTTTATCAGGTTGTGATTATATATTCACATATATATTGATGAGCAGCAATTTTAGAACAGGGTACATTTCACATCCACACATGCCCTGCACTCCTGGAAGGGCAGAAAGGAAGTAGGCAGAGGCTGGAGAGCGTGTGCATAATCATATTTCTGATCTGACCCGCACCCTGGAGCAGGACTCTAGTTCTTCAAACAGTATTTATTGTGTCGCCCTGGTCATTCTGGTCTCCGCCTCATCGGAATCTTTAAAACACACCCTCAGAATATAAGAATATGATGTCTGTACCAGCAATATGGTACAAAGCTGAGCAGTGATACAGCATTTGTCTTAGTAAAGCACATAAAGGGGAAGTACAATTTGCTGTTTCCTAGACTAAATTCTCCCTTCATATTCTAGGTTGATTTTGTCATACTCAGGTCACCTTCAGGCTACAGAACACAGACAACTGTTTGTTGGCAGTTGGCACTTGGCTCTGGCACCACAGAGCTGGACAGCTTTTACAAGTGGTTTAATTCCAGGCACAGAGAACCCCTTTTCTCTTCCCACAGGGAGCAAGCTGCAGTGGAGCACAGCCATCTCCACGGTGGTGTTTGCATGGCTGTTTGCTGCCTTTTGGTCCATGATGCCCCTGCTGGGGTGGGGGGAATACGACTACGAACCCCTCCGAACCTGCTGCACCCTGGACTACAGCAAAGGGGACAGGTGAGGGCCAGGATCAGCCCCTATGGGAAGGAGAGATGTGGCTGCCATTCCCTGGGGTGGCTTTGGCAGCACATCAAAGCCCACAGCTGTCCCTTAACACTGCTGCTGGGGCAATCTCCCTGCTCAGTGGCTGGGGCAAGGCAGGCACAATCTGAGGCTGCCTTGACTCACATGGTGGCATGTGGGACCATCTAAAGTCAGCTTCGCTGTGCTCAGGTTTCTGCTGCTCCCTTGCTCATCTCTAAGCTGTACCTTTTCTGGGGTTAGGACTTAAAACTCTTTCAGAATGGTTCTGGTTTTGTACAGGCCAGCACAGATGTCCAAGTAGGGATGCTTGGGTTTACAAACCAAACGCCCGTTGTGATTTTCTACAATGCAATCAGTCCCCCACACAACAGCATGGCATACCTTAACCAGCCTCCAGCAAAAGCATGTTGACAAAACTGGTTTGTGCAATTAAAAAAAGAAAAACCAAACAAACAACTGAATATTTAAAGCAGGTTTACAGAGATGCCATAGAGAGGAATTAACAACCTCTTTTTTTTTCCCCTCCTCACTCTTTTCAGAAACTACATCACATTCCTTTTTGCTTTGTCCATTTTCAATTTCATGATCCCGGGCTTCATCATGCTGACAGCCTATCAGTCCATACACCAGAAGTTCAAGAAAACTGGGCACTATAAGGTAAGAAAGCTTCCTCAGCCGTGCACCTACCTTTCCAAAATAAGGCTGCATCCACTAGAGACAAAGCCCTTAAAAAATGACGTTTGGCTCAGTGTCCTCTGTGCTAGTCCCTCAGTGTTGTTACTTGAGTAGGAGAGTAGCACAACATAGATGGGGACACCCAAGAAGTTTGTGCGAATTCCGCCCTTAGAGATTTCAAGATTTGACCAGCCAGCCACATCTGTCTCAGCCTAGCTCTTTAAAGAGCTCCCCGTCAAAGCTGGGGTCAGGCCAGTGATCCTGAGGACTCCCCTCCACCAAAAAAGATCCAACTCTTATCACAAACCAAACAGGCAGCACAGAGAACATTCACTAATAGCATATTTATATTTACCTAGGGAAACTGCTCAGGAAGGATCATTATTTCCTGCTTTGCTACAGGCCATTAGCTTGTCACAGAGGAATTCAGCCAGAACATCAGCACTGGAAGGAATCTTGCAGGCACCCCCTGAGGGAAGAAGGACCTTCCTATACATGCTGTGTTTTCACTTGGCTGAGGAAATTCAGAAATCTTTATGAGCTGGAAACAAAGGAATTGCTCTGGTGTGGCAGGTTTATGGGAATGTAATGTTGTGATTATATGGGTTGCTTCCTTAGGTGCAGGCTCTACAGTCTGGGGCACTATGCAGAGCTGGCAGGCACAGACTGACCCCTGCACTCAGTAAAGACAGTCACTTCTCAAGGGGGATATTATACCAGCAAAGAGACAGGCAGACTAGTTTGTAGTTGCCTGGAATAAATACATGTACCCTCTATGAGAAATACTTGAACATTTCTCAGTGTTTATTATTATAAGTCTACTGTCTTTTTTTCCAGTGTGTTTATGCAATAGTGTGTCATTTCTCTCCTACAATATTCTCTAGCTGCGCAGACTGGTTACAATGCAGAAAATTTAAGGATTAAATTATCACTTCCCAATCATTAACGTAAGATACATGGGAACAGCTGGCTGTGAACACCATGGATAAGGCGCTGACATAAAAGACAGAAGAATCATAGTACCACAACACAAATGCCACTACATGGATCTGTTGCACTGCTGTAGTAGGCTTCACACAGTTTGTTTGCCTGCAAAACCCTTTAAGAATTCAGCAAAATGCGTTCTTTTTTATTCGTTTTCAAATTTCCACACTGCCCTTCCTCCTCAGCAGCAATTACCAGCCACGGCACCTGTGTCCAGAGCACACATTGATCTAACTGATCTCCCACAAGGCGCTTTTCACTTCTGCCCAGCAGCAACTCCATTCCACACCCGCCCCTCGGAAGCAGGGCTTTGGGGCTTGCAGGCAGCCCATGAGGCAGAGGGAGCTGCACTCCCTCTGACTTCAACAGCAAAGCAGCAATGATACGGCTATCTTGCTGGCTGATCCCCTCCTGCTGCTGAGCACAAACCATAGTCTCTTAGGATCTGTTCTATCTGCTTGTTGCAGTGTGCAATTGTGAAACACAAAGAAATGCATTGCTCTTGTTTTTCAGTTTAATACTGGTTTACCACTGAAGACGCTGGTCATTTGCTGGGGCCCTTATTGCCTTTTATGCTTCTATGCAGCAGTTGAAAATGTGATGTTCATTTCTCCAAAATACCGCATGGTATGTCTGTGCCACCAGAGGGAATTCAAGCAGTGACATTCTCCTTGCTCTCCTCTCTCCATTCCTATGGAATGATGCCAATTTACTCACAAATGGGTTTAGTTGTTATAACATATATAACAAATAGATTGTTTCCTCAAACATTATGTTCATCTACCACTTTGAGGCAAAACAGCTAAGCACAATGATATAACAGGCATTATAGTAATGCTTTGATCAAACAACAATTTCAGAAGTCAGGGGTTTTACTTTAGCTCCCAGGGGTCTGTAGTCTGTACTGCTTCATGGTTCATAGGAGCTTTTTCTGTCCTTCCCAGAGTCAAGTACCAGCTCCATATTTTCAATTTTGAAAAGACTGTTTGTCTCATTCATTTTTCTAATACTTCTCTGTCCTCAGGGAAGCTACAATTGATCTCTGCTAACATTATGCCACCTCCTTTTTTTTCCCTTTTTCCTACGAGTCCTGGCTCCAAAGCTGCCTCTGGGACTCACATCAAACCTTTCAACTTTCATTCAGTCCCCAAGAATCAGCTCACTTTCAGGTCACCAAATGCACGCCTGTACTTACGAATTCAGTATCCCGCATAAAATGTGTTAGAAGTATCAGCGCACGCACCCATCAGAAGGTGTCCACAGAACACCCTTCACTCCTCCTAAGTGTTTGCATTCACTCTCAACTGAAATATCCCAGTTTCAGGCAATGCTGATCTAAATTCTTCCTCCTGGAGACTACAATTTCCTGAGCAAGGGACTCCATCTGACCAAATTGCTTTCACCTTTCATCTCTCTGGGAGTAGCAAACCACTGGCATTGGAGACAGGCATTTGTTCAGTAAGGGGAAACTGAGCCTAGGCTGAAATCAGCTCATTGGCTTCAGTGCATTTTCCTGTTAATAAATATTGTGTCTCACTACAGATTCCTGCTGTTATTGCCAAGACTGTGCCTACGGTGGATGCCTTTATATATGCCTTGGGGAATGAGAACTACAGAGGAGGAATATGGCAGTTCCTCACAGGACAGAAGATTGAGAAAGCAGAAGTTGATAACAAAACTAAATAACCCATTACAGCACTGAGCAAAATTAATGCAAGTGCATCACTGAAAGGAAAACTCTAGAGGAAACTGTGTGCATTCTGACGTGTACATGCAAAGGTGGTTCCACATTGGAAAGGCCATGCATTGGCTACAAGCAATAAAGTACTAAAAGTAAGCCCTCCAGATAACTGTCCAAACCATCATGAGCTGCTTGTCAAACAAGCTGCCTTAAACCCATGTTGATTGTCATCAGTTTCATTTTATACGTCATTGCAAATAAACTACATGCTGGAAAGCATTATTTTTTCCTTTTAAACTAACATAAAAGCTCAGCAAATTAACTGAAGCAGGGTATTCATTTACCCAGTGAGACCTCCTTAAAGCAATCTGTACAGTTTGTCCATATGGTAATGTCTGGATTACTGAAAGATTAAACGTATATCCAGTATTACACCACATGTCTGCATAAATAACTTGTTCATTGAACAACACATTTTCAATGCACCCAGAATGGGAGTTCCCAAATTTCCAGGGTGAATCTGCCATTCTAATTCTATAAAACTATTTTAGGAGGCATTTTACCCCAGTAAGGAATATTAGCTTGGCTCCTATTCAAATGACTTGGTATGTGACATTCAGCTTTGTCACACACTAAACTACATCAGATTTTGCGGCTGCCACTTACCAGGAAAATCAAAAAGCTCATACTCCATCATAAAAACATTCATCTTTTTATCAAACACTGAGCAAAAACTAAAGGGAAGGATGGGTCCAATTCTGTTCTAAAAATGTCAGAAGAATAAAAATTAGCTTCACATCTGCCATTAAATTCCCCTGTGCTCTACATGAGTGAGAACAACCACTGAATCAATTCTGACTAAAGTCTGAACAATTAAAAAGCCATTCATTGTATAATTCACAGAACTCATGCATATTTTTAACTATTAGAAAAGCCCATTTTAAACATTTGTATTTGTGCATGTTGCTCACATTGCCTACAGGCTGAAAAACTGTCAGTTAATATTGCCTGTTACTACAAGATATGTCTCAGAATGGCATCTCTGAAAAAAAAATATAGGCATGTCACACAGAATACCAGAGACTGTGTGTACAAAAATCCAAACCTAATTGGTTCTTACAGGGATCGTATGGTTCATTTCCGAGCATTGACAGTGAAAAAGCTTTTGAAGCTAACCAAAGAAAAAGATGATTTGTGCCCATGATGCTTCCCAACATATTAAAATGGTTGTATATGGGTTGCAAAAGGGTAAGGAAAAACAGTTGTGTATAGGTTATAGAAGGGTAGATGGTGCAGTCCTGGAGCTTTGAAATAATCAATGGGTAGAAAGGATATTCCCTTTATGGCTAGAGAGAGGAAACACATGCCATCTTGTTGCAAGTTAACCAGTAGAATCCTATTCAGAGAAGTGCTCGGGGGCTTATGAGGCTCAACAGAGTCACAAAAAAAGCTGACAGAGCAGTGAATAACACCAGTACAAAATTATTCAGAATAATCACATCTAAAGCGGACAACTAAGACTTACATCTTAGGTACCCATATTATTAAGTGAGCAGATGAGAAAAAGTTTGCAGTGATAAGTGCAAAATAATGTGTATGAGGGCAAAGTTACCTTTAAGTAAGTATCTACAGTGGCAGGCTCTGAATCTGTAATTAACGGGAAAGAGACCTGGGACCTTGAAATCATCATTTCACTTGTCAGCTGCGTCATATTGACAAATCCCAGCAGAATTCTAAAAACCACTAAAAACTGAATAGGAAACAAAAAGAGGACACATGGTCACATCACTTGAAAGCCACTGTGCTAACTTTTATGGAATAGGGTGCATAGTTTGGGTCATTTCAACTCAATGAGCATATATATAAGCTAGAAAAGAGCCACAGGGATAATCAAACATAAGGAAAAGCTTGAACACAATAGGCAAGTGCTGGCTCAGAAGAGGTAGCTGGTGAGATGGTGAGGAGACCAAAGACAGACTAATTGAAGCAGAGGTTCAGATACCTTAAACGAAGGCTTCTCAACCAGTCAGACCCACAACTGTCCCAGCCTAGGGGCTCCTTCATACCACTTACAAAGGCTCTTGAGAGAGTAAAGAGATGCAAACGAAGCACTTGCCTAGTTCATAATGCCTTTGGTGCTGACTTCCTAAGAAAGAGTGGAGGAAATGAGGCTGCTCATGGCTCATTTACTGGATGGTGGATAATCTCAAATTGAAGCAAACAAAAAAAGAGATGGAAATAAACATAAGCATTTCCAGGAAGTGGTGACCAAGACAAAAATCCTCTTCTAGCAAGAACTAGTTCTTACCAGCAATTTATCCACATTAAGAACTGGATGACAACTTCTTACAAGTGCACCAACAAGCGTGCTGCCTTTCCTTCATAAAAATGTCTGAAAGCAAACTGCAGTGTATCAAGAAGCCAAACACACAATTCCATTTAATTACATATTTTATCCTCAGCACAGTCAGCCTTTCCCACAACAGCACTGGCCCAGTGCCCTCTGGCACTGCTGGTTTTCCAGAGCTTGCCAATGAATATCTGCTACCATCCTGATAAAGCCTGTCACAAAAAAGTCCCGTATCTCAAGTGGTTACGCTGAAGTAGGATATGGAAAACCCCATTAAGTTTCCACACTCTGGAGAATCCCAGATGGCTATAAACATGTTGTATATTACCCTGACTTAAGTACAGCTCAGGGTATTACACAGGGACTGGAAAACATTCCCATACAGGTAGTATCCCACCTACTACCCAAAAAATCGCCCATTAAATAAGGAGAAAAGCATAACCTTTGGATGCATTCAGCAACTCAGCTTAAGCCAGAACAGCCAGTCTGAACATCACTGATTAATACCTGTCCTGTCCCTAAAGACAAGAACAGCTACAACCCACTTTTAAAAATAATTAGATGGCACTTCAGGGTACTTTCCACTAGCTATCGCAGCTCTTGTTGGGGATGGTTTGGACAATTGATCATTATCAAGACAGAAGAGGAAAACATGCCTCTCTTTAGTTGATACAGTATCCAATCACTCTTAACACACAATGACCTGCAGTATTATATCCAATACTACCACAACACCCTACTACCCCTCTTTACAGGAAGTCGGATTTTGCACATTTGCTTCACAGTAAATATTTTGATGCACTGATGAAGAACAGACTTCTGAAGAAGAACTAGAAGGCAATTTTTCCTCCTTACCCTAGACACAATTGGCATAATTTCTTCAGGTTTTCTCCCAGCAGACAGAAATGCCTTAAACCTTAAACAGCATCTCTTGCAGTCCTATTTTCAAGGCTATTAAACACCCACAACTCCAAATGAAGTTGCTGTGTCCTCAATAACGCTACAAACCAAGGTCTTGCTGACTCAGCTTCCCTTCACTGCCCACACTTAAAAACACCCTACAGTTCAATACAGGAGAGTCGGGTTTTTCTGCAGCACACATTCTCTGTATTCTCCATACACTTTCTGATTAATTTTTCCTAGCATCTCTAGCACATCTGATGATGGCATTACAAGTTGATTTAGGATGAGGGTCAGGGGAAGAATTTGCACTGCAAATTCACTCCTAGTCTGTCATCTCACTACTTTGAATCACATTACTGAAGAACAGTGAAGTGAGCTGGTTTTGTCACCACAGCGAAAAAAGCATTGCCAAATCCCTAAGCATGGACACAAGTGCTAATGACTGGTATGGTTCACCAAGTTGGGATACAGAGACTCAACTATAATTTAAGGTCCTTAGAATATGATGACAGCAAGTGTTAGTCACAAGTACTTACCCTTCCTGTCATGTCTCACTTAAATTTCTTGTCATCACTGGTTTCACTTGGAAGGATGGCTAAGTGGAGACTCACACATCAGCCCACGATACTGTGAGTTTGCATTTTGAACTTAAAATGGAACACTATTTTGTACTATCTGCCTTGTACACATATTCACACTTGGAGATTATTCATCAGAGAGTTACAATCTATGGTCTGTATGAGCTACCCTGGACAGGCTAACACAGTAGACAGAAGGTGCTATGAAAACAGGCATCCCACTTTCTGCAGAGAAAAAGGGAAGATGGACTGCTGCATTAAGATTATGCAAAAGAATTTTTAAATGGTGAACACACATGCCCACACATCTGGCTTAGGTGCTGCTTGGAAATTTGTTAGTGTAAGGTAAGCTCTTGCATATTATTAAAAGACAAAAGGATCCAATAATAAAAGCAACAGAAAGCACAACAATTCTACGATCTCAATAAGATGCAAGTTTGAATGATTATGAATACAATAAAAATTGTACATGCAAGACTTAAGAATCATTTTTTAACACTTTAAGACCCTTGGATTTCCACAGGCAGGTCTTTTTCCTGTGTTAGCAATGTATGAAGTTTTCCAAAGCAGGTTTTGTTCAGAATGCAACATCAGATCATAGATCTGTCAGAAAAGGAGAGCTAGGGCTGAGTAAAGGTGCTGTGCTGGGCTACAGATTTTGTTCATTTGAGCAGTAGACGAACTCAGGGCTCAGCCCCCTATGCACTGATTAAATACAACTCCCCCGAACAATGCCAGAGAGGTGAGGCAAAGGGAACTGAACTGCTACCTTGAGATGGGCCCACATTAATAGTTAATACAACTAAGAATTTTCACCTAAATGCTGATTTCATGTTGAGAAGTATTTCAGATACAGATTCAACTACCTGCTCTAAAAGGAATCTGGTGTTAATTAGCCCAAGTTCAAAATTAATGTAATCAAACACTGTTTTCAGAAATACACTTCAGAGCACAACACTTCATTCGTTAGGTCTCTAATGGTAGAAAATGTACTTCCTTTTAATCACAATTTGTTCTTAGGAATTTAAAAAATAATTGTGCAAGTTATAAAGCAAGGTCTAACATCTTTATATAGTGCTATCATAAGTAAAGTTTTAAAAATTATTATTTCTAAGTGGAAGTACAAGAATGTGACTGTAGGAAGACAAATATTTGTGGCCTACAAACCTTACTTTCAAAGGATGGAAATGGTGACAGCATCAGTTCACTTTCATATGGAAAACAGCAAAGAAAATTATGCAATTGGAAGCAAAGAGCGAACTATCAAGTCTTGCAAGAGTGCTAAATTTTCAATGGGCTTTAGATCTTGATAGGGCAAACAAACTGCATTTTGGCAGACAATAGTTGGAAGCTGTAATAGCTGGAGAGGTCACTACTTGAATTTTCTTGGTGAACAATGAGGTAACAGCATTTTTCCCCCTCGTGGTGTTAATGATTTGTGTCCACTGGCCAAGGTTCATTCCACTGAACTACACAAGGAGGTGTTTAATTCCTCTCTCCACAAGCTGATCCAACATTCAAATACAGGCAGTTTTGCAAACAAATTATATCACATTAGATGAGAGGTTTTGCTGAAAGGAAGCTGTACATGCAGAAGTTTAAAAATGTCATTAACTACAGATGGGGCAGGGAAAGTGCCATTAAACAAAGGGAAGACAAAACTACTGCTTTGATGGCAATATCTGTCAGCTCTTTCACTACTGAGCCAGACGTACTGAAACCTCAAAGCTGATTGGCACTTAGTAGTTACGCTTCTGTCCCAGCAATGGCATTGAGAGGCAGCATGTCCTAGATATCACACTCAATAGCACCTCTGATGTATGGATCAAATGCTGCATTTCCTACACTGGAAAGGTTTCAACTTTCTTGAAATAGCTAACAAAGAAAAGTCTTAATGGAGACGAGAGTAGGCTGATTTAGTGAGTTGGTCCTTTACCTACAAAGAGACTATATACTGAGATACTTGGTACAGACATGCAATATATACAGCTCCTGCAGAGTAGTCCCTAAGCCCAGGTTTGGTACATAAGCTCTCCCCTAAATGTAGGATACATGCACAAGGTAAGGAAAGATATCTTAAACAGACTCTAAGTTTGAAAAGAGGAGGGATTTTTTTCATATCCTGAATGCTTGCCCTTTAGCATCAGATTGAGCCACTTCCCTACAGCCTATTGTTTTCAGCAAGGATTCAAAACCTGGGAATAGGCAATTCAAAGCCTATCATTTTGTACAATGAGCAAGAAATCCCTGTTATAGCCAAAAGATGTGCTCTTATGCAATAGCACTCATCTGGGAGTGGAGGGATTCAAATCCATCTGTCTTTCACCTGATGTCAGTCACACATCTTCTTTTGCCCAGGACAGCCACTAGGCAAAACTCTTCCGTTTCCTTATTGATGCTATACCTTTTGTAGAAAAAAAACCTCACAAGGTTTTGCCAGCTGAAGGGGTAGAAAATGAGAACAAGCGATTTAAGGTTGATTTGACTTGACTAGAAGGGAAGAAATTTGAATCATGATGATTTCTTCTAAGAAAAAAAATGCAAAGGCTAATGAACACCTGAATTTCTCCAAGACAATAGCATGGATGAATAGAATATAACAAATTACACCTCCTGTGGAATTAGCACATAACATTCTATGGACTAAAACCTAGGCTACTAACAGGTCTTAAAATACGACTGGTAGGCCCATACCACCAAACAGGGGCATTTTTAAGGGCAGAGACTTCTTCTCAATCCTTTTTTTTTTTTTTTGCTTCTCTGTGCTATAATTGCATATTTAGGTGACATGAATTTTTGTAGACTATTAGCTGAGATAGATGGTTTATCATTACAGGATGACCTGAGACACCTGGGTAAATAGATGCAAACTGACAAAATGTATTTCAGTAAGACCAAGTGGTTGAAATCCAAGAATGGCAGTCACTTACATTTACACAATGGAAGACTTTGCTTTGAAAAACAGAGCTCAGAAAAGGATTAGGGGTCATTATAGATAATCGCCTCAATGTAAGCAGTCTAGGCGATGCTGTAGCAAAAAGGACTAATGAGATTCTTGAATGTAGGGGGAAAAAAAAAATATATTATGAAGCAGAAATAACGAAGGATTAGAGCATCTCTGGGCTGCACTGCCAAAACCCCTGCTAGGTCACTGAGTCCTGTCCTGATGTCTGAATTTGAAAGAGGATTTGAAGACACTGGACAGAGTTCAAGTGGGTGTCAAAAATAAATTCTCTGGCTTTACCAAAAAAATCCACCAAAACCCAAACCCAAGCCTTCTGATGTGACAGGTAAGGAGTTCATCATATTCAGCTCACTGAAGAGAAACCATAGGTGTACCATCATCACACTGAGTAGGTAATTGCACTTGGGGAATATACACGTGATGAGCTTTTCAGTCTGGCTGACAAAGATCCAATGAATTAAAGTTTAAACTAGATGAAATCTTAAAATAAGGGAAAATTTCCTAGCAGTAATGAAAGGCAGGAACAGCTTCTCAGGGGAACTCCAGAAACCACCAAGACTTGTAGCCTTTTAGCCAAAGACAGATAGCTCTGAAGATACATCTTTAGGCTACCTTCACACTACATGATTATGGCTCTCCTTCCTAGCTCTGTAAGCTGTGAAACCATAGTTCCCTTTAAGGTATGCATACTGCATAACCCTTGGTGGAACAGGACTGCCTACATTATATTCAACATGCTTGTGATCTTTCCATGAAGGCTCAAATGATGCTACAGACATTATGGCTAGCAAGGATGCAGAGTTAGCACTGTGGGGCCACGCTGGCCTCACGGTCAGGGAGAAGGGGTGATAGAGGGAAAGCGTTCCAGATTCTGACATGCATGATATAACCAGAGAGAGGTATCAGGTGGATTAACCATTGCTCCTTCTCAGCAGAAAATCTTTTTATCTACACCTTGCTTGTTCTAACAGACGCAGCTATGTTGCAGCCCCAGAAACAGCCATGTGTAGCGACAGGCATCCCACAGGAACTTAAAACACATTAGCTTGCCATACCTGGGAGGTCAGACTAAATGACCTCACAATCCCTGAAGTTGTTCCTTTATCTTGTATTACCCCAAGTATGTTTTTTCTTCCTTTCACAGGTTACTGGAGCACAAGTATACACAGAGGGAAGAAAAAGTACTCACTTGGAATAAGGTTTTAACCTGGTACCCCCTGGGAGCAACTGAGTGAATGCAGTGACTTCCAGGCTACATGAAAGTAAGCAAGACAATAAGAACCCTGTCAGCTAAGCAAAACTGCTTGTCTGTGAACTACACTTTCTGCCACCCTTATGTCCTGTTCTGATGTAGGCAGTCAGCCCTAACAATCAGCTAGGATTTCGATAGCAGGGGTTTGAGAGATTGTGATCTGTTCTGAAGGCAGGAATGAGCAATTGCCACAGCAGTAGGTGGCCATTAGCAACCCTATTTTGGCAGGTAAACAACAAAATTTAAAAGTAAAAAAAAGCAATAGGGTACCTGGGATAGGACTAAAGCATACCGAATCTAACCTTCTGCTCTTGAATAGCAGAGTGCTCACCACTTGTGAAGCTAACAAAGCTTTTCTTCATCTGCAGCCCAAAACTATTTTGAAATGTTCCACCGATTTCTTCAAACTCACCCACAGAGCATTTAGAAAGTGGAGCACACCACAGACATGGTCAGGTCTGATCCCAGTGTGCTTGCTGAAGGGAGTCACAGCAGCCAGCTTCACTTGTTTAAAAGGTTAGGACAGATCAGGTCTTTTATGGTCCCTCTGCTCACTCAGAGGGAGGGTCCTCCAGAGGAAACTGCACACTGAAGGGCACTGCAGACACACACATTTTGCCTTTCCCTTCTCTCTAATGCACCCCATCTGTCTAAGCAGCTACCAGCACCTCTACCACTATCACCTATAGGCAGCATTAAAAATCAAAGGTATATAGCAACCATTCTTGTAAATGCAACACATGAAGCAGCAATGAGTTTAAACCAAAAACATCAGTGGAAAAACACAAGAGACTTGACTTCAGTGAAAAAACACTCAGCAGCTGAAATTAGAAACATTAATTCCACGGCATTGCCCATAATTAAAGCTTCCATCTACCAGCAAACAGCTGTGTAACTACTGCTGACTGAACTCAGTGCTTTGAAATAGGATTAGGTTGAAATGAAAGGAAAACTGAGCACTGCTAGCATCAGTAGAACAAGCAATACCTTAGTGTATCTTATATTGAGTAAATAATAAAATTGGTTATTGGTGTCATGTTGTGGCTGTTCTGAGAACTCATTACCAGCAGAAATGAAAGTATCATAAGCAAAACAAAGGAACTCAGGAGTTGAAACAACAGCATCCTATTACCCAGTAGTCTATGCTTAGATCCTGCACTGAGCATTTATTAGTTTCTTTTTGCTATAACATTTCAGAGGCCTGAGCTTGCCACTTGTGCTGGTTTTAGCTGGGGTAGTTAATTTCCTTCACAGTAGCTAGCATGAGACTAAGGTTTTGATTTGTGCTGAAAACAGAGTTGATAACACAGGGATGTTTTTGTTACTGCTGATCAGTGTTTACACAGAGTCAAGGCCTTTTCTGCTTCTCACCCCACCCCACCAGCCAGTAGGCTGTGGGTGCACCAGAGTTGGGAAGGCACACATCTGGGACAGCTGACCCCAGCTGACCCAAGGGATATCCCAGATCACATGGCATCATGCTCAGCATACGAAGCTAGGGGAGGACGTTCAGAGTGATGACATTTGTCTTCTGAGTAACCATTATGTATGATAGAGCCCTGCTCTCCTAGGAATGGCTGAACACCTGCCTGCCAATGAGAAGGTAGTGAATTAATTCCTTGTTTGGCTTTGCTTGTGCATGTGGCTTCTGCTTTACCCATCAAACTGTCCTATCTGAACCCATGAGTTTTCTCACTTTTTGCTCTTCCAGTTCTCTCTCCCATCCAGATAAGGGAGGAAGTGAGTGAGAGACTGGGTAGTGCTCAGTTGCTGACTGGGTTGGTAAGCTGCAGCATCACTGAAGTCTGTTCTATTGACTTACCGCCACAAGAGAGCACTGTGTCTCAGACCAGACATATAAAAAAAGAATTATCCAAAGAGATGGTGAGCTCTTCTTCAGTGTCTTTAAATGGTGCATGTTGTTTTTTCTGGTTGAAAACTATTTGTAGATGCGGACAAATGACAGGATAGCAACAAGAAAGAATATCATCCTGTAAGGAAGGTGCCATATGGTACACAAATCCCATTAAGAGGGTTTAATTGTCATTTTAAAGCCCACAGACAAGCAGGAATAAAAGGGAGCCCAGTTCAGATACTTTCCAGATGCTGATTTTTTTCACATTTTGGTCACACTGAGAATGCAAGATCCCTCTGTACTCCTGCTGGCAGCCACTGAATATGACAGAAAGAAGGTGCAGTAAGTCCCAGTTACTGTAAGCAAACACCAGTAAACCAGTGGCATGCATTACCTCTTCTCAAGTCACCACACCCTTGCAGTGTTTATGTGTTAGCAGCTAGTCCTTTCTCTGTTGCACTGACAATTCAGAGAAGGTGCTTCATTTGCAATGCAGTGATGGGACTTTCCCAGCCTAAAATGTGTTTGTGTCTCTTTTCAGAAGTAACCCACCTCATGACAGAGTCATACCGCCAGGACTGCAAACAGCATCACTGTTCACACATCTATGTCTTCTTTTTTGTTTGTTTTTTGGGTTTTTTTTTTTTGCCCAGGTGGTGGAAAAGAAATGAACTGCGTCTATTCAGGCAAGGTGATTGTACTGTGACCAAGGGGTAGTACTGGCGCTGCAGACCTGCAATCTCCATTGCTTCCTCACATCCCAGGCTGGGCTTTCTTGTCAGTGTCATGACGAAAGTGACTTGGAAGAGAAGCTGATTAAGTCCTGCCTTCAGCAATCAAAAATAATGGCACAGAGGTGGCTTGTCAAACTTCGGCAGTGTCAAAAAATCAATCTCTGAATATGTATCCTGGCTCTTCCATCAGAGGTGTAACTGAAGTGTCTCATTTGATTTTATGAAATAGGTGTATGGAAATAGTACATAATTTAGAATCACAAGATTTGGTTAAAGATCTGCTTGCAAGGTCTTAAGCAGGTCTAAGGCCCAATTAAAAAAATAAAGTCCAGAAAATTTAATCCATCTTTACCTTTTTTGCTTCAATGTGACTCTTGTTAGCTCCCTAAAATTAGACTTTTAATCTCAGATTGGCACCCCATTCTCTGCCACTCAAGTATCACAAACTGTGAGAAGATTATGGCCACTTATGTAGCATTTATTTTCCTATAATCCTTTCAGCACCATAAATGCTAAATATAGCCTCCAGTTTAAATTAGCTTTAACCTCAAGTTGACTCCAGTTAACTATGAAGGAAAAGTCATTTTAAAAAAAAGAAAAAAGCTAGAAATATTCCCACACTTAAAAAATGAGAGGTATTAAGCTGTTCTGAGCATATAAACAGATCACCTCACCAGTGACCTCCAGTAGCTTTTTGTTAATCTACTACACATGAGCTACTAGTCTACCACGCATGGGTAGACTGGATACAGGGCTCATCCTTGTAAACAGCCATCCCAAATAACACAAGAAACCAGGGATGCCCATGCAGATCCTTTATCCTGGTTGTATTTGCACATGTTTAACACTGAAAATCACATCATTTTTGTGAATCAAATTTACACTGTTTTTCACAAGACAGCTTTGTAGGTACGCCCTGTGTGACCTTCACCAGGAAAACTGGTATCTCCCTTAACTAGGGGAGGACCATCACTGGATCATCATGTCACAATGGAGGAGGGCTAAAACAGTCTCAAAAACTGGAACAGGAATGACTTCAGTAAAACAACTGGAGGGAACCCTGCCTTTTGCTTGGCAATATCCTTAGGAATAAATTTGTCCTCAGCATCAAAGCAGGGGTTTCAGGAAGGCTGCCATAGTGCAGAGGTCTCCCACACTCAAACAGGGACACCCATAACTGGTCCCAGGGTTCTGCTGACTGCTGCCAGCTCTGCAGCTAGGGTACACCCAGGGCCAGAGCTCACTCTGAATTTTAACTTTGACATTTATACATCACATACTTACTCGTTAACCTTTGCGCTCTGTTTCTGCCTCTGCAACAGTGCTTATTCTGGACCAGCTTTTTTCAGCAGCCAGTTTGCCTGAGGAATGTAGCAACAAATGAATCCCAATGACCCAATCAAACTGAAGGAAACAACCATCAGGTGCAACACCCTTAAAGTTGCAGTTTCATCTAAAAACTTCATTTACAAAGCTTCAAGTTTTTCCATGTCTTTCCTTTACCCTTTTCAAGGCACCACATGGTGAGAAAGGAAGTCCATCTCCAGCCTGGCATTTTCTCATACTCCATGGACAGAATAACTGCCAGTACCCTACCCTGGCATGGGATATGCCATAGAAATGCAAATTAAAATATATCTGATTGTGCCTGCCTGTCCATTTTGCTTCAGCTTGTTAGGAACAATTAAACAGATGCCTAAAGCTGAGCAGTAAAATGAGTACCCAGGAGCTCTTCCCAAAGAGCTTTCATCCTTCACTTGGAGGACTGCCATGCACACAGATTGTGATATTCTCAAATGTTCATTACTGAGATACACTCATCTGTTAAATACAGATTGGAAAGAAAGGATAGACAGAGCTGGTCAAAGGAAAAGCAACAAATCAGAAAATGTTCTTGTGAACTGCCATGACCACTACTGAAACACCCTGTGAGTGTATGTTTAAGAAGCTATGAAATCCCAGCAAAATAAACAAACACGTTAAAAAAAAAATAGTAAGATTCTAGGTTCTACATCAAAGCAGACCAGAAGGCTCAAGCGGGCTGCAAGCATGAAATCCGAAGCCCAAACAAGACCCTCAGCCTCCTTCCAGAATGTTTTTCCCTGAGAAGTATCAAATTTCTTTTGTTTTCTGGCCAAGTTCTATAGTAGAAGAATAAACAAAATGTTTTCAACTACTCCTGGCTACAAAACCAAGGAGCAAGAAGACAGCAATCAACACAGAAAATATTAGGAGGAAATATAAGCTTCAGGCATTTATATCAAGCCTTCTGAAGCTAAACTGAGCACCTCATGGACCTTAGCAGGAGTGTCACTGCCTTAGGGGCCCCCAGTCTCATTGAGACACAAGGAAAGAAGCAGTACCATAGAGAGGAGGGGGTTACAAAGATAAAGGACAAGAACGCATATTTAAAGAAGTTTCTTCAGTTTCCCTGTATTACAATTTGCAAAAATATTCAACTCTGAGTCTTTGACTCAGACCAAATCCCCTACAGTAGGTGGTGGACAAACGTCCCAAGTAGGTTACATGCTTCAGAAAAAGAAATCATTTGGCTTTCGTAACTAGGCCCTTTGAAATACAGTGTTCCTGTTTACTTTCATTCTACAGAATTTTTAAAGCTTTCTCACTGGTACTTTTAAAGAGATTAGCACGTTAAGCAATTATCTGTGCTCTCATTTCCTCATGAAATAAAGGTGAGTTTAATCTTCTCAGGCTCTGCAATGATACTGCAGGGTATAGCTGCAGTATGAAATCACATGTCACTCCACATGGAGACTGCAAAGCTTTTGCTCTCTATTTATTATTAACAAACAAAAAAACAACCAGATTTCATCATTACTAGAGTTTCTGTACTTTGCTTCAGGGGCATCTGAAGAAGGCAATTCCACTCTCAAAAACCAAACCAAAGCAAGACAAACAAAAAAAAAAAAAAAAAAAAAATGAAAAAGAGGCAAGAAAGCCCAGTCTTTGAAATTGGAGGAAAGATTAATGTTATTGTGCAAGTGAGGACATTCCCTGTAATAATGAAGAGTCAGCATGAGTTTTTCCAGGTAAAGAAAACAATACAGCCACTACATGTCACAGTGATGGGAATCACTTGCTGTAGCAAGTGAGTCGGAGGGGTTGAGAGGACATTTGTGATGACTGAGGCACAGCAGTGACATTCCATAAGCTATACCCATGTCAACCAAGAGGAAGCCCTCAAGCTGTTCCAGTGTAGTGGCACACACTGCTGCGTGCTGGCTTTGTAGTGTACTTCCTTGATATTGCAGCTTCCAAGGAAAACGACTCATTACTGATTTATCTCAATTCACTACCTCCACATCCATTTGCGGGGGATGTAGAAATAGTTAACACTGACCAGAATTACTGTGCAAATGAAAATTGTTTTTCTTCACAACTCACAGTCCCATGTTATTGTTACCGGAGAACACTGAAATGGCAACTTCTCACCACAGAGACAAAGTAAGTATCACCACATCCTACACCCACAGCCGGGAAAGCTTCACAGCTAGTACACCCCTGAGGCTGCTCTATGGCATTTCCTATCACTGGAGGAGCCTTAGTGAAGCCCAAGAAAACCTCAACCAACCATTTTTGTCCTTAGATCTTTCCCGTCAAAAAAAATCTTCAAAAAGGCGAGTGCAATGCCACATTTTTTTCTTCAATACTGCTCTAAAGTTTTAGGTTTGGCCAATGCCCAGACACCTCCTAATGTCTTCAGCACTGCCAGTCCCCTGATCAGAGCACTGGACCTTTCTGTTTATTTTTTTACCATGGAAAAATAGGGACAGATCCATAAGACACTAGCTTTCTCTTTATCCTCCCCTCAAGACAACACTGAAATCAAATCAATAGCATATTGCTTTTAATATTAATGAAACAACTGATCTGCACATTGAGGAGTATGCAACTTGTCCAGGGTCCTGTTGCTGGCTCACAGTCTCATGAATCTTCAGGCTGTCTTTTCCAGAGGCCTGCGTGTAGCTGCTGGGAGCATTGGGGAGGCACATTCCCAGTACAACCAACCACAAATAGCATACATAGCATGCACAAAATTTATCCCAATTAATACTGTTGAATCCAATCTACTACCCCTAAGTGTTACTGAGGGAAGAATCAGTGGCAAGGGCATACATGGCAGAGGCCTAACGATATGTGGCCATGTGATCTGTTCAGCCAGATCAATTTCAATGCTGTGACAATGTCACAGTTGGAAGAAAAAAAATAAATCCCTTGGCATCTCTCTTTTTTGCTTTTTATGCAAAGTCAACAGTCAAGATTCCTACTGTATTACTGATTCTCTCTCTCATTATGATAAGGAGATTCACAGAGCCCACAACCTCTGTTCACCCAGTACATACATACGGGAATCCAGGGTACATACGCAACCTTTCACACAGCCCACCAGGACAGGTTTACTACACACGGTGAAAGGACTTGGGACTAATATCCACATGCTACAGCAGAGACAGACACTTCTCAAAAGGACTGCAGGGCACCTGATTGCCCATGCTGCTGTTTGTGACCGTCATTGTTTATTTAGCACAACTGGCTGAGCAGCACTGGCAAAGTACACTGATAGAAAAGCCATTTTCTCCTACCATGGCACCTCTGGAGGGCAAAGGCACTGACAGCTTGTCTTGCTGTCAGTTTTCCAGGCTGTTGTTCACTTCAGAAGCATGCTTATGTAGTGACATGAGCTCGACGGGGAGCTGTACCCAGGGTGCCTTAGTTCCGTAGGAACAAGCACTGCCCTTCCTGTTCTGGAGAGATGTTATATCTCCTAGAGACCTCTCAAACCCAGGGAACCACTTGAAGTAATGATAAAATCAAATAATTTCCTCAACAGACTGTTTCTAGAAGAGCAAAGTACTGGAGAAAGAATAGTCCCTGCACTGCTTGCTGAGGGTATCTGGTATCATGAGCATCCGTTAGTCCACTTAATACAGTGACCTGTATCCATTTACTGAATTGATTTGGCATATGAATGTTTACTCTCCTGAGTGTATTTAAACTAATGGCTGCTAAAGCAGCTTATGTGACTTTTTAATCTAGCTTTTCCATGCAGTCATTTGTGGAATGACTGTTTAAAAGGGAAACAGAGAAGAAATTGGGGCAAAGCTTCCACTGACAGACACTGAAAATGATGTGGCCACAGCACATGCAGTTACACAGGTGGATTTGTGGCTCACTCATTACCATTAGACTACTTTTGCCACAGCTGAGCATTTATTTTTTATTCTACGGGCCACCTGACAAGAGGCACATGCACACTGCCTTTGAGCAAGCCCTGAACATGGGGCACTTTACAGAACTACAGAACTATTATTGTCCTCTGAAGAAGAAAATACAAATATTCCCCCACCAGCCCCTTTCCTCAGGGAGAAAGGGACAGGTCCAGCCTGGTGGCTCGTTCCCCTGTGCTCTCTCTCAAGGTTTTTGACTATCATTAAGTACTGAGGCAAGAGTAGTGTCATTGAAAGACAGTTTCAAGGGCCTGTCTGGCTCTGATCACCAATTATCTGATTTATTGAGCAGGTATAATAGTCTGTGTCAGTGTAAAGAAGTCTCTTTGTGCCATTTTCCTTAGAGAAAATAAAATTGATCTCTTACAAAACACTAATATCTCTTCATCTGTTATTAAATATATCTGTATCATACTATTTTCTTTTTCAAGGTCTTCCATACCTTTCTATAGTCATTAAGCATGCCACACAGAAATCAAATCAGTACAAAATCATATTTAAGCCCAACATACCATACATCTCATGTTGCTTCATCATATGATAGAAAAAGCTTATCAAAGGACAACAATCACTCTTTGCAATAGTAAGCATTAGATTTACTTCTTCTAAAGCATTGCAAATGACCTTCTGATGACTTCCCCAGCTTGTGCACTGCAGGGTTGTTTATCCACCATGCTGCATAACTGCAGACAAAACAGGACCATGTCTAGATATCGCACATAACCCATAACTCCTTCACAGAACCTCTTTTAGGCATTGCTACTGCTGGTTTAAATATGATCAATAAATTGGCATAAAGTTCATTTTGAAAATGAAAACTGCCTTGCTGTTCTGATACTGATACATCCTTACCAACATTGATACAGACGCCGCTTCAGAGAGAAAAAAAAACAGCATAAGACGTTATCCTTCAAGAGGACTGGCACTGCCTACCCCATCAAACATCTCTACCTGCACATGCCCCCACAGAGCCAGGAGCTGCTTTCACAGTCACAGATCCCCCATAACTGTCACAGAGCTCTCGCAACATCCAAACAGAGCAGCTTGAGAGCACCTGCTCAGAGAAGGGACTTGGTGATCCAACATATAAATGTATGAAAATGAGCTAGGAAGAAATACATAACACAAACACAATTATGGCTCCTGGGTAATAAATATTATCTTTAGCTTTCTGAAGAAAACCCTATTCCATCAACATGACTCCAAAGGTGAAGACTCAGTTCCCATCACCTGTCACAGCAGGAAAGGAAAAAAAATCACCTTTGGGTAATCTCATCCTGGGGATAATGAAGTTAGCTCAGCCTGGCAGGTGCTGCAGACCTGAGAAGGAGGAAGAGCAGATGCAGCATGATGTGGCTAGCCCAGTTCCTTGTGAAAGCCACCTTCACTTCTGAGTGGCTGGATCCATGCTTCAGGCAAGGGTTTTCTGGGCACCCCACCTTCCCACAACAATGGCATCACCCAATTGTTGCTGCAGCTTCCAAAACTACAGAAGGGAACAACATGATCTGCTTAAACCACAAGATCCACCTGGCAGCAGGTTTCTGAGTGATTATCACATACCTCAGGTTGCCTCTTGACTTTAATCAGCAAAGAAGTGGGATAATCTCCAAAATACTTGCCTTATTGTGGCTTATCACTGGTAGACAATGACACAGAGTTGTGCTTTCCCCACACACTTGGGTCTGGCATGGATCCCAGGAGCCAACTCTTGCCCTCTGTTGGGTCAAGTGGAGGAAACAACTCTTTTCCTTTGCCACTGCCAGCTCAAACATATGCTACAAGGACATCTCCAAATACATATTTGCTGACTAGATACTTGCATGCACAGCTGAGAGATGGAAAGGTCATTCAGTGCTGTGCTTCCTCTCAAGAAATGACATTATGTGGAAGAAAGCTGCTGAATATATATCATCAGTCCATGCCTGACGGCACAAAGAGGCAGAAAGCCAAGCAACAAGAAAGGAAAGCCACAGGTCCTGAGATATCTATTTATTCACTTTTAGAAATTCCATTGATGAGCTCTCAACAGGGGATAGCTGCCATTTCCTTCAATCTTCACTGAAGTTTTCGTAGAGGCATAGGCTGTTTCTGTTGGATTTTGAATCAGAAAACTGGACTATACAATTTCCTGCAGAAATCAGGGTGCCCTCTCTCAGCATCCATCCAGACCGTATGAAAAGGGAGACTGGATAAGTAAAAAAAGAACCAAATGGATGTTTAAGTTCAAAGATAGCACCAGTATAATGCCTGAAAGCATAGAAAATATTATTTGGAAGAAGGCCAAGGTGGAGAGACATCTTTGTAACTACATCTCAGACTGTAGTTACAAAGAGTTGAAGCATCTAAGCCCTGTCTGGCCCCTCAATTCAGCTACTTGTCTAAGGAGCACAGCCATGGATCAGCTTCTGATTCATTTCAGACTTACGGGACATTTCAGACTAAGCAGTCAAAGGGAGGTTCACTGTTCAGTCTCTTCAGGCCAATGGCCACTGGCAGCAAACCTCACTGCAGCTTAATCTGCTCTAAGCAGCCCAGACAGGGCAGCTGCCGTTTTCTTTGTGCTCTTGCATAAATGCTGTGGATTTTATTGTGAAATCTGGATTTGACAAACTGGCAGCAAATAAAGGCAGCTGATGATGATACCCAAGCATCTAAGCAGATTGGCCTTAATGGAAACAGAAAGAAATTTGTTTCCCTAAGAGACATAATTTTCAGATTCACATATTTCTTTGCTGTTCACCAAACATCACTTGAACAATATTAATCTCCTACGTTGTGACACATCTTCACTGACATGATCTCAATGCATTACTGATACTACAAGGAAAAGAAAAAAAAGACAATGTCACAACCAAATTAATATCTCTGTTGATCATAAAACACAGCATACTCATCAGAAAGAGGAAACCTTTATTCATGATGCTCATGAGTGTTTAGAGAATACAAAACTAGAAATTCCCAATATGAAACTTCTGCCAAACCAAATAACCTTAAGGTAATCCCTATGTGAGGAATAAGTTGCTAGATGTCATATCAAGCACAAAGATACCAACATCTGTCAAGGAATACATTACTTCTTATGACAAAAATGCTGTCTTGCAATTGTTAATTTCTTTCAAATAATTCTACCACTAAATACATACCATTACTCTATACAGATTCTACTGAAAACAGATAATATTAACCATTTTTTTAAACATATAAAATATTTTTATATCAAACACTTTAAGATGCAGGAGGAAATATTAAATAAGCAAGCTCTGTCGACTGAGGGTAGAATTAATTTTTTGGTATGCCCCAATAGCTCCTTCTCATTTCAGAAAAGCAAGTCTTTATTGCATGCAAAAGGTGGCACCAGATCTTCGTGCTGTGGAATGAAAAAGCAGCAATTGTTCTGTAGCTCAAACATGAAAATAAAATATGTTTTCACATCAAAAAGACATGTAGAAATGCTGTGCTGTCAGTAACGATAACATACTAAGCAGTAAATAAAAGTGAGTTACAGTAAATAGAAGGAACCCTATTCCCTGCCAGGCTGCATCTCCTATAGCAGCTGGCATATGTGCAAAGTGGAATCAAATTCTATCAAATAATGCTTCTCCATCTGCTTACATTCTGCTGCTTCTACACTCGCTTTTTCCTTTGCTGCGGAAGATTCCCCTAAATACTAGCCCACAGATAACCAGAGCTGGGCTACAGTAGAAAAGAGCTTCTTTTTCCCCAAATACACACGATACCTTCGCACCCCCTGCTGGGGAAACGAATCGGGAGCGAACAGACCGAAGGTTCTGCAGCTGAGATCTCCCCCCACCCCTCCCCGCCGCCTACACGTAACTACTGACAATTGGGTTTCATCATAAACATTTTCTTTTAACCCCGTGATATCAACTCAATGCTATCCATTACCTCTTCTGACTTCAGTAGCAGTTAGTGAAAAGTTTACACAGAGAACTGAGAAAGATCACGAAAATTCCCTATTTTATGAATGACCTTCTTACAAGGTCACTCAATTCTTCAGTTTTCATAAAGAAGAATTCCTCTTGTGCTGGGTAGAAAGGCCATTTTCATACCAAAAAAAAAAAAAAAAAAAAAAAAAAACAACAACAAGCAAAACAAAACACACAAACAAACAAAAAAAACAACAACAAAAAAAACCCACCTGAAATAGCAATGTATCATTAAATAATATAACAGGAGGACAAACATTCGCTAGCTACTTAAAGCCAGGCCTTTGTGCTGACAGACAGAAATCACTGTGGCAGATTTTCTGTAGCGAGGATGGTGAGCCCTCTTCTGGAACTCCGTCTCTCTCCCTTTAAGGTCAGCAGCAGATCACAGCGTGATTATTTTATCCTTGTCAGTATTTTTTATTAATTTAAATAGTAATAAAAGAGAAGATGTTCGTGTTAAAATGAAAGTATTCAAGAAAGCACTAAAGAAGTTGGGTATTTGGTTATTCCAGTTTATCAAAGAAAGCGGTAAACCCATTTTCAAACAGCATCTCTGCTGTTATATTTATAACCAGAAGGTGGCATTAAATTGCCACAAATCTGCTCCAAGCATCCCAACTGCTGCCTGCCAGAGCCCAGTAGAGAAGAAAGAGTCCTGGGCAATTCACACAGCTACAAATCTGTCATTTAAGCTACCACTTCGGTTAACTCCCTGAAATTGGAGAAATATAGCCAATATCTAATTCATGCACACTGGTAACAAAAATGTTTTATATCTTTCATCCTATCTGGTCCCATAATGCAACTGGCCCCTGGTATATCTGCTTTGGCTTTTCTGAAAGACCACTGAAACTACAGGACGCAGAAGGACTCCACCTCCCCTGGTATGTACAACATGTGCAGTACTGTCTCATGTCACCAGTTGATCTGAATCTCAAAAAATATGGGGAGTTTTGGAGGACGAGGTTACCATGATGTTCACCACTTAGTCACATCACCTCCAATGAAAAGGTCACACTATGGAAATTATGGGGGGGTGGCTGGATCCTCTATTGGTTTATGGCAAGCCTGAGGGCCATGCATCTGAGGACCTTGCCTCTTCCACAGTGTTTCTGTATAACTTCAGGGATGCATTTGTATTGAGTGACCAAGCAGAGGCTCCCCAGGTTTTACTGACAGAGAAGTTATCCCAGTAACTGGTCCACAGGTTGGAGCACTGCCTAAGTGCAATGGAAAGCATACCTCAGATGGCTGAAGTTTCAGGAAAGAAAACTCACACATGCACACTGACACCAGAGAGCCTCAGAGCCCTCAAAGTTTGCTCTATGTGGTTCAACTGAGCAGGAGGATCTATTCCCTCCAGCCCTGCTCCAGATCTGCATCACTCCTCTCAGTCCTGCAGATGATACGCACTCCTGAGCAGTGGGACACGCTGGGACAGGCACTGCTCTGGCTGTACCACCACCTGTCTGTCACGGATGCAGAAAAGCTGTCCCATGGCATAAAAAGAAGAGGCTAAAGGGATGCTGGGAATATCCTGGTAAACCTGATGTTACAAATAAACCTTCACCCCTGCCCCATGAAGTGAATGTTAGGTTGTACAAGCAGCACTAGAGACACGCACAGGCACAGCTTGCCTGGCTCCAAGACACCCTTTGGTGCAACAGCGATTTCCAAGCAGACTGCAGCAAACAGTGAAGCAGACAGAGAAGAGGAGCCAAGGTCCTGTTCCCCTTGGCCTGCCACATCCCCACATCAAGTTGCAACCCCACTTTGAAGGAGATAGTTTGCTGCTAGGTGCCAGTCAGACAACTAACAGCATGCAAATGCATGATGCTCTGCCCATGAAGTGTTGCTCTCTCAACATAGGCTCTAGCATACTGCCAGAAAAACAATTTAAAACAAACAAGAATTGTATTAAGATAGTTCAACATGGTTATTGCATTTTCCATATCTAATAAGTTGGCCATTGTTCTTTTTTAGTGAAGTGTTACCTTATTTCGGTCTAGTGCTGTACCACCCTACAAAAAAATCACCACACCAAAAACCCACACACATTTAGGAGAAGAAACTGCCATCCACTAGAAAGTAAAACAAACAAACAAACAACAAAAAAAAAAAAAAAGTAGGCATCCAGAGTTGGAAAATGGAAGGATTAACAATCAGGATATTTCAACTCTAATGCAAGATATGTGACAAGGTGCATACTGGGACTTCCTTCTTTCTGTGATCCACACAAACACAAAAAGAGACCCCAGCAAGAAAAAAATCAGGGTGTTGGAATTACTCTGTATTTACACAGAATAAGAAGCAATTCTTTCAATGAGCTCTCTCCTTATCTCAAACATTACTTCAATTGTTCTTGGGAAAGAAATAGAGGAAAAAAAAAATATAGCTGCCTTTCAGATAAATAATTCAGCGGTCTCTGTGTTTGAAGACTTCTTTGAGAAGAAGGAAGAGGCTCCAGTGATGGACATTTAAAGAAGAGATCAGCTTTGCCAGCATCCATGTGGCAGCCCAGACAAGATGAGTATGTGCATGCAGAGGAAAAGCAGAGAAATAAACCTCAGGATTGGAAGAGACCTTGCCATTTGAGTTGCCAGTCATGTGGATCAGCACAGCCTCCTGACAGCCCACAAATCTGCATTGCCTTTGCCTGGGACTTGATGGTGCAGGGACAGAGAGGACAGATTGAGAACAGCTATCAGTATTACATGAGCTAGATGTGGTCAAGAGCCATCCCTGGACCCACAGTATAAACACGGCTGAGGGAAGGGGTATGTATGAGCCCTATGACTGCTGCTTGAGAAAGTGTAAGACAGGGAAAGGTTTGGAGAGAACAGGCAATGGCAGGCAGCTCTGTCCAAATGCACAGTAATGCTCAGTTTGCAGCATGTGAAACTGCTGAGAGATTGAGTGCTTAGAGAGACCGAGGGAAATGCAAACGGAGCCCCTGGAGGGGAACCATTTTTCAGCAGGTCATGAGCAAGCCAATAATGATTTCCACTTCATTTGTATGTGTGCTAAACATACCTGGCATTACTTCAGAGACTGGGGTCAAAAGTTCAATGATTATAGATCTTTGCTAAAGGCATTATGCTAGAAGATGCATCTGGATAGCTGCTAGGGAAGGGTCAGAGCCAGGTTTGCACTGACCTTTATCCCTGTCCTGGTAGAGTTCCTCAGCTGACATCAATTACGTATAGCTGGCACACTGAAAAACAGCCACAAAGCTCATCTTACATGTTACCTCACTGCCAGGATGCCCCAAAATAGCAAACAGGAAGCAGAACAAGCAGGCCAATGTTCATTTTGCATCTTCCAAGAGCCTTTCCATGCTGCTGGTCTCCTGGGCCAACAAGAGCCTTCCTTTGTCCAGGCCCTATTCAGCGTGTCATCAAAAAACATTTCTAAGCACAGCACACACAAAAATTGAGTCATGCATGTATGACGGGAGGGATAGGATAACCATCTTCCTTGTAAGCTGTCAGGGAAAGATAGGCAATTACAGAAGGACCAACCAATTACAGAAGTACCAGTGCCTAACCCCAAGAGTGCAAAAACCCTCCCTTGCAATTAGTCAGCATACACACTCTTGCTCTCTCCACAGTAGTGCCTGTCACTGTAGCTGAGGCCCTTGTACAACCACTGCTTTCTCATCACACAGTAGGACACCCACTTTCCAGGTACAAACACAGGACCTGGTATTGAGGTGGATATCCTTATGGGGCTTAAAGTGGGACCTAACTGTCTGCTGCTAAAGGAAGCTTTGGACCAGCCTCACTCCCCAGGGATCCATAGCAGATTCCCAAATGCAGTAGCAGATGCCTATTCCCAAGACCAGGCCAGCTCTGTGGCAAGCCAGTGTCCCCCTGAACACACCAGCCTCCCAAACAGCACCAGCAGGCAGCTCCCTCACAAGTATTGCTGTGGCCTCTCTGGAAACTATAGCTCTCACTGCCTGTCTACCTCCCTGTAATGCAGCAGCAGCAAAGCAAGTCCCAGCACTAGCTGATTTGCCTCAACCAAAGAAAAACACCTAGCAAAAAATAAAATAAAGGTCAGACAACCAATAATTTAGTCTCTTGGAAACACTGACAGCATTTTAGCCTCACCCTTTAGGCTCTGCTGTCCTGGTGGACTCACAATGTCAGGCCCACATGATCCAAGATAGATGGTGGAGTTCTCCCATGCTTCCAAAGAGGTGGCCCTTTTGTTACCCCTTAAAGCCCCAGTAGCACTTAGCTGTTGCTGCTTGGGGATAAGCTGAAGAGAAGGTGACCTGCAAGCACAGATTTATTTGATTGAAGAACATAACAGAGCTACAGCAAAAAGAGAGGGTCAAGTACACAGCCACAATGCTCAGTGTTTCTCCACACCAGCTCTTGCTATCTTGGCTTTCTTGCCTTTATCAGAAACATACCTGTATCACAGAGATCCTCACAATTCAATGGGTTTCAGCACACAGCTTAACTTCCTTTACATTGAGCTGGCAAGAAAGGGGGGTATTTCTTTTGGCCCCAGGTTTATTATACTGACTCTGTTTTCCAGCTATGAGTAGCAGGGAAACCTCTAGTAGATTCAAGGAAAAATGGAGCACCAGAGGCTTTCATTAACTCACAAGGGCTTGGTTGAACTGGATTCAGATAAGAAGTACTGTCTGGGAAAGACATGGGATCATTTTTCAAGGACCACTAGGCAATTGTCTTGAACTTTAATGGGTGCTTGCAATGCATTCTTTAAGGGTATAAGCCTGGTAGACACACATGGTCAGTCTGACTTTTCGGGGGGAGCGAGTTAAGGAC
>JAOEHY010033448.1:29967-41258 GCA_025447955.1 Psilopsiagon aurifrons
CCCCCCCCCCCCCCCCCCCCCCCCCCCCCCCCCCCCCCCCCCCCCCCCCCCCCCCCCCCCCCATAACCTAAGGAAAGCAAACCATTTCTTATTTAGAAACTACCAAAACCAGAAAGGAGGCTGCAAATTCAGTTCACCATAACAACCACTGCAATCAAAATCTAATAAGAAGTCTGAGTTTGTTTTCATTGGTAGCCACTTGCACTGATCAGTCTGGGCATCTCACGAAATTGCAAGGCAACCTTCTTGAGCCAGTGGATAAGACAAAAAGCTTACTTAGACAGTATTAAATCACTAGAATTGATTGCATCCTATTGCTTATGCTCTGATTCCACTGGCAGAAAAGGTATAAGCTGGCTTATTCACACACACACACACACACACACATACACAAGTGAACTCATTCATAAACAGCTGCTTTCCACCTCAGAACAATGAAAATTAATAAGAAAAGTAATTAAACCTCATCAGCCTTCAAGCGTTTGGAAGCCCTAGAGCCCATCACCAGATACTCTGAAAATGCATCAGCCTCCTCATGAAAGAGACTGTGGCTCCATTCCTGCAGAGGCTGGCTGCCAAGAGCCACAGCACCTGGTTGTCACACACCAGCAACAGATTATTCCATGGTATCGACCCCCCATGCTCTGGATTAATTCGTTTAATTGTCTCACCACATCTTTTCCCATTAGGCTGATGTAACTTGTTTAAGCACACACAGATTGATTTATGGCAGCACTGGGGATATTAATCAGATGCCTGCTCTCCAGTTAATGCACGCTCTGTATGAGATGCAGGACAATAGTCTCCCATATGGGAGCTCTAGCCTTTTGCCTTGAAATCAAAGGCAGCCTCACAGTGAGAGCAGAATTACACTGCACTAAGAATAGGTGGTTTCCACCAGCGTTACGGGTAAGGCAAGGTCATTGCCTCCTGCTCTCAATTCTCAAGTGCCATCTTCTTTAAATACAGCTTCAATCAAGAAAATTGAAAATCTCTTTAAAAGTTCACTGTTAGGAAGTTATTGGAGCCCATTTAAATACTAAAAAATCAGGAGGTAAAGAGCTCCCTTCAAATGCAACCTCATTTGTCTCCAATTTAAAGAGGCACTTTTCTTCACAGTGTATGCTCAACATTCTTAGGTCACTGCTGCATGTTCCCTGCATTTTCCTCTTACAGAAGTCATGCGGATAGTGTGGAAGCCTGCATATAGCAGCCTTCTTTTCAATACATACAGTTCAGGTCATGCAATGGACACTAAGACATAATGTTCAGATACTGTGAAGGTAGTTGAAAACAGTTCTCAATACAATTTGAAAAGTCTTTGAAAAAAAATAGGACACCCTGCAGATCCAAGATACTTTTCATTCTATTGCTGTATTCAGATTTAAATTAGATACATTCAGTAAGAATGGTGGCAGGTGCCACCATCTCACTGAAAGTCAAAGAAAACTTGCCCCCTAACTTTGTGTTCTAGAAAAAGAAACAAACAAAGAACTCCCAAACATTCACTCTGCCAAACTGCTAAGAAAACCGAAGTTCTGATTCTCACTCTAACCTACATAACCACTCTTTGAGATTACAACCAGGAGACCATCAGTCCCATCACATTCTGACAGCAAAACTCATGCATTTTCCCACCAGCAAGAAGACTCAGAACAGCATCTCTCTCAGCTGATTCTCCCAGGTGCTCCTCCTGCCACCTAACTGGTCCTGCCTTGGTTAGCAAAGTGACTTCATCTCCTCAGATTTTCAAATCCTCCAGAGGAGGCTTTCAGTACAGTTTCCAAACACAAAGTACTGGATGTGTTGACAAATCTCAGCACTTTTTAAGAAATCTATTACACTTACAGCCTCCTCAGATCAAGGGAGGAGGAACTTACATAAAAATTTATTTTAAAATTGAAGAAATGATCTCTTGAACTGAGTTCCAGACCCTTTAAACACAGCAGAGGGGAAGGTAATTTGGACATAACCAAGAAAAAAGAGCAAATACATAAGGGCCTAAATGTGGCCAAATTGATGGCAGCAGCAGAGGCTCTGGGGAGAAGAAACAATCACACAGTCAAAGCAGGCACACGCTTCCAGAGCTGAGTAACAATGAAACACCTGTCCTCTCACAGTTTTGTCTCATTTGACTTTTTCTGCAGACAAGACACAGTCAGCAATATCTCTCCATTAGTGCTGTGCTGGAGCCTGCCTTGCAGCCCTGGAGCAGGCCCAGGACTGCCTCATGCACAGAGCAGGATCCACCCCACTGCCCAGCCCTCACCTAGCAAGGGTCTCCAGGAGCACTAACCACAGGAAGCATTTCCCAAAGCCCCGCATCATAGCATAGATGTGCTACAGATGAGACACCAGGAAGGAGAGGGGAAACTGGCACTAACTCCAGCCCAGGCAGGGAGGCAACAAGAGGTGCACAGCCCTGAGAGCCAGCCAGTGCTGTCCAGGTTTCTAATGTCAGGTATCCCACATTTACAACAAATTCTTTGAGAACAGCCTTCATGCTGAGAGCAACTCATAACACTTTCAAACAAAATAAGTGAGACAACTGTAAAAGTACCTTCAGACGATTCATGAACAAAGACCAAAAACCCTTATCTAATGTATTATTAAGCGTGGATTATTATTCAGCTCTATTCAAAAATACCAAAGGCCGCTTTGATAGATCTAAAAGCACCAGCAGGAGCCACTGCCCTTTGTATCTTGCTAAGAGCCCCCAGCTGACAAGGACCACAGAGACCATATGCTGCTCTGAAGCCTCACTGACAATAGAGAACTCAGCAGACACATGAAGAGTTAAAAGCACTATGAAACACTACCTTCACTCTTCTGCATCTACCCACAATCTTTCCCTGACATTTCACACCAAGAGGGGCCTCAAACAAATACTTGGCTTATCCCATCCTCTTTAGCATGGCAAGACTCAGTCTTATACCTTTCTGAGGAACCAGCCACGATTGCACACCTAAGGTCCCTTCCTAAATTTGTGTGGATACCAATCCTACACACCTGCGAGTACCTGCAAAGTGGCTTCAGCCTCGACTGATTTTATCTATGTTGCAAAAAAGAAGCATTTTCTCGACCTGTTCTCCAGTGTTTTCAATGCTTTGAAATGCCACAGCCAGTCAAAATGTTAAGGCAAAGGATGAAATAGAAAAATGCAACTAGAAGAGATGGGCAAGACGAGTGACAAATTCTGCCACAGCCACACTTATGCCTATAATGTATGGACATGAGTAAATACATTAGGCACTGAGTAATGATTTAGGTTTATCTTTTCTGCCTTTCATAAGTTACATACAACATTATGCTGTTTGTCTCCAGGCACTCATGCCTATTTCTTACTTTATTCAGAACTGCCTCTTTTGCAACAATCTTATAGAAAGGCATTACAAAATTGATAGATGCCAGAGCTTTTCTTGACAGTGAAATTCCACTGAAATAGTACAAAGATACAAGCTGGCTTGTATCCCGTCACTGGGACGTGCCACATACAATGTATCCTGAAAACACATTTTTAGTTCTTTGCAAAGATATTTGCCTCCCCATTTAAGTAAAACATTCATATTCAATTCATTCTGCTTGGGACAATGTTGATCACTTTACAGATTACCAAACCAAAATATCTGACAGGTTGTTTGAAATATCCTTCCTCAGCCAGCGCCAGGAGAATGCTCAACGTGATAGAAACCTACATTTTAACTGTCAGCAAATCAGACTGCCAATCTGACGCCATTTTTAAAGCAACAGAAACTATTTGTGAGTGCGTGGAAGATGTGTTTTCTGCTTAGTTCTAAGAGGCTATTAAGCAATGAGGAACTAATGAGAAATTTGATTTGGGCTACAGCAAAGCCCTAGAAGGCTAGAAGACACGAGGGGCTAGTGGGGAATCAGTAGCTTCAAAATATTTCTTCAGCTTCTGCTCCCTGCAAAATTGGATGAGAAATGAGTGCCTGCATGAATTTGAGAGGTTTTGGAACAATGATAGATTCTGTATTTTTACAACTGAAAAGCTGAAAAACAGAGTAAGTTGGGAAAAGATTTTATTTTTATGGTTGGTTGGAGAACATTTTGACAGGCCTCCTCAAAACAGCAAAGGACAAAAATTGCGCTAAAGTACAAGGAAGAGAAGCAGCCATTGGGAGGAACAGGATATTCACAGATCTAATAGCTGCCTCTTCTATCTCAAAGAGAGATACTATTTGCCACCCTCATCTAGTCTGGGAGTGACAGAGCAAATGGTTAAAAGACATAGAGAAAAGACGAGTGTGGTTTAAGGTGATGCACTAGGCATAGTGGGAACAACACAGGAAAAGAAATTTCAAACTGAATATTAGGAGACCGTTCAAGCCATTACTTTTATTGGACAACTAAGTATTCTCCAAGGGGAGAAGTGGAAATTCCATTCACTCAGTCACTTAGAAGTAGAGACATGACTTTGCCATAGAGAATACCCTGTACCTTTAGAGTTGGAAGAGACACTATAATTCAATTGCTCTCTTTTAACTCTAACAGAACAACTGTCTATTACAACTAACAAGAACATCAACTATTGCTAAAGATAACATAAGCTTAGACACAAAGTCTTGTATTACTTTCTCTGTTCTCTTTCTCATCTATTTTTCTCTCCCTCTCTAAGCGTTATTGCCAAAGAGTGAATAAAAAAAAAAAATAATTTAAAATCCATTTATAAAGAGCAGGTTTTTTCTCATCGGACACAGCTTTTGCAGAAATGGTTTCATGTGCAGTTCCCATCTTTCATCACTCCTCTATGCTGCATGAAGTTTTGACAGGAAATTACAACAGACGCTGTCTCCTCAGAAGGCTGTGCCTGGTGGCTACTCCCAGTAACACCAAAAGCACCACCGGCTGGAGGGGCTAAGGCTTGTCCAGGCAGTGCTGCCAATCAGCCCTGCCCAGCAGAGTCAGGAGCACTGAGCCCTCCCTGGCTTTCCCCTGCAGGTTGCCACCAGCCATGGGATGTGCCAGCCCCTGCCAGGACTCCCTCTTTTCTCTGCTTTCCAAAGGTCCTGTGTGTGCCTCTGCCTGCACCCATGTGTCTGCCTGCCTAGAGAACAAAGATTTTAGTGCCCAACAGGAAGGGCACTACTACTGACCTACAGGAATATGTGTCCTTCATTTGCTGAGGCAAAATATCCAGTGTTTTCTCAAAAATTCCACTCATGGCAATAATTTATTGGTTTCTGTTTGACAAACTGGACATTTTGTGCACAAAAATGCTTTTGAAATGAAGCTGTTGAAAACAGGCTTTACCTCCTATCTCCTTTTTCCTCCACCACACTGCTAAAGATTATAATGTACCCATCAAACTAGGTGAGCCTCTCCCATTTGGCAGGATCAGATTAGCAGGTCTTTCAATCAGAAAGCAAAACCAGAAAAGAAACACTTAATTAGTTTAGTACTAAGTGCTAAAAAGTATTGCCATATGCTTTAGAGGACATGCTCTCTATTGCAGACATTAAGTACTCAGGCTGTTAAAAAAATTAATAGTTTGCAGACATAAGGAACTCTAACTTTCTGACTCATTGTGTTTGGACTCCTCATAGCAAAAGTTTTTCTCCTCTGGAAGAAGGACTCTTAAGGATGCACAATAACATAAGTCCTTTCCTGGCAGCAGAGTGCATCACGGCACTTGCTGTTTCTCTCTCTCTTGCTGCAAAATCACCCTGATACAGCATCAAAAACAACTGTCATTCCAAAGTGCAAGGACTATCAATTCAGCAGGTAGCAGGACAAGCAAGTGCAGAGGGTACACACATCATTTTTTCTGTTTAACTGCTCGGATATTTATTTTGCTGTTTGGAGAGAAACCTCTCTCATTTTTCCAAAATTCCTAGCATAGGTAGGTCCTTCTTTTTAATCTAAAGAGAGTGTTAGAAGCGTGACCAACAGGTCATAATAAAGCCCACTTTCCCCTCACATTCCACTTGAACTGATGTCACCTTCAAACATGTACATTTATTGCTTATATGTGTTATATATTTTCTGTTGTTTCTGAAATCTTGAAGATCCTGCATGTAATTTCCCTTCCTGGGCCCTGAGCTTTTGTTGGACTTGAGAATAAATTCCTCTCCATGGCAAAACAGGCATCATGGGCTGCATTTTCCTCCATCTACAGCATCTAGAACAAAGAAAGTCATAAGAAGTCCTAGTGCACTCAACTTTGTCTTTATACAGACCTAAAATCTTCTCCATCTCCTTGACATTAACAGTGGCTTTCCAAAAACACGTGTTCTGCACTGGAGGGCAAATGAAGTACATCACCTCCTCCACATTCCTCCTCTCAAATCAAGTAAATGTCGCACCTTCTGGGCTTTGGAATGAACGTACAGAATTGTAAAAGTTGTCTCACCTCACCCTGAAGTCTCTTCCCAATATTATTATGAATTTCTAATGCAAAAAACAGGGAGACTTTTTACTTTAATTTACTGTGGGTCCATCCACTTTGACCACATTTGAAGGTACATTTTCTCCCCATTAGTTCTGTCTAGTCAAAGATGCTCACGTAGCGATGACGCATCTCTTGCAGATAAAGGGTATCTGCTGATTTGATTTACTAAGAAGGCTAAATTTATTATGCAACGTTTTACAAGTATAATTCTACTTTCCCTTGATGGTAATAAATTCGATATCAGCTCCCTTGAGACAAGAGAACCAGTCCCTTTATTATCCAGACATGACCCCCAGAGCCAGATTCCATTTTAGAGACGGGAAATGACCATATCTCTGATTAAAAGGGAAACTTTAATCAAATAAAGTGCCTCATCAAGCAAGAGCCAAGATTCCAATACTCCTGACTGCAGCACAGCAATGATCCAAAGTCATATCTGCCCCCAACCCATTACTGCTTACTGCAAACGTGATATCCATCCCAAACAGTTTACCTATCACCCTGGGAGCTGCTCCTCCTGTGCCCCTAGTCCCTGCAGGAACATGTTTTCAGCCTGCTACCCCAGGGTCTGTTTGAGGAGCCAGGAGGATGGGGCAGTGGCTGGTTTGGAGTTGGAGGGGGGTTCCCAAAAAAATCAATCTGGCAGGTGATGTTAGCCTGAATTATGCAGCAAGTGCACCAGCCACGGCCTTCAGCTCAGGACCCTTCCAATAAGACCCTTCTGTTCTCTCTGACACTTCCTTCTATACTCTGAAATGATCTTTTAAAGCTTTTTAGGATACTACTTATTTAGTGTCCCAGGTCAAGAGCTTGGTCTCTATCGTCAGTGGCATATTTCTGCAGTTTTACAGCAGAGGTAGCAAATCAGTAACAAATAATGGTAACAATGACAATGCGGATGTCTAGGCGTATTATTTCAAGTGCGCTTTAAGACTCCATTTCTGTGTAAGCACAACTGGATCTGTATGCCACTCCATGCAGAAATCCATCTTAAATTCTTTCTGGCCATCTAGACAGCTTTCTTGCAACAGAGCGGGATACAGTGACTGACAGATAAATCATCTCCCTTTCAGCTGTGGAAGCCCGGCTACACAAGCAAATGAAGGCACACGAACTCCACACCTCCTTAGGAACTGCTCAGCTGAGAGATCCAGCTATTTCGTAAAGCCTTCTGCCGACATCCTCTTGGATCAGCCCACGTACAATTTCTGCTACAGGAGCAATGATATTTACCCTCTGCTTTATGCCAGAGGTCTCCCCCTAATACCAAAGCCTCCTCACCAACTGAGGCTCCTTGTTCCGCAGGGTCAAGAGCTGCAGCTCCGTCCCGGCAAAATGCGGGAAGTCTGCAGTACCACCGTGCCTGAGGATTACTTCCCCGGTATTTGTGCGAGCGTTATACACACAGGCACGCACACAGGCACGCAGGAAGATGTTTACTCCGCTGCGCTCTGCTTTCCAGCGCAGCTTCAGCGTTCTTCTGGGTGGGAGCGATATCACGGGGGGCACACATCTCTGAGGAAGGGCAGGGCTCAGCCCGGCCCTGTCTCGCACCTTTCCCGGTTAGCCGGAGTACACCCGGGGCGCCCCCGCTCCCCGGCCCGGCCACGCCGTCGGGAGGGACATCCGGGGCGGCAGAGCCCACCGAGTGCTGGCTGCCAGCCCCTGAGGGTGGGTTTAGGGCTAGAGGGCGACAGCCGGCGGAAGCACGGGGCGCACGGGGAGGGGGCGGTGGTTTCGCTGTGGCCCCGGCACTGGGCGGAGGGACCTTTGCAGCTCGCACTGCACAGGGGCCGAGCCGGTCATCGCCGGCACCGGCAGGCTCCGGGCCCCTCTGGGGAAACTGCGGCTCAGGACGGCGAGGAGAGTGGGCCACTGCCAGCAGCACCGGCGGGAGCACGTCGGGCCCAGCCCGCTGCCCCTGGCCGCGCAGGCACAGCGGGAAACGACGGAGCGAGAGCCTCGGGAGGCTGCCGAGAAAACAGAAGCCGCTTCCACGACCGAGCCGTCGGGGCCGCGAGACCTATCGGCAAGCCTCCACCTCGCGGGTGGCACCGCCTCCCCACCGTCGTCCCCGTCGCCCCCTCCGGCACACCCCTGGGGAGGGCAGGAACCGGCGGCACCCCCGCCCAGGAGCCCCCCTACCGCGGCCGGGCAGGGCTGCCGGCGCGGTACAGCGGGGCGGGGCGCGGAGGGCGGGACACGCCCCCCGGGTGGGTGAGGCCACGCCCTCTGTCCTTAAAAGGAGATGGGGGGTGGGAGAATGCGCAGGGGATGATGGGAATTGTAGTTCGGAGGAGGAGCGGTGGGGGGTGCTGGCGCGCATGCGCCTTGGGGAAAGCAGGGGGGGGTTGTTGTGGTGCACGCGCGTGTGCGGGAGCACGTGCGCGGGGACGGGCGCGTGTGCGCGCGGACATGCACGTGCACGTGCGGCGCAGGCACGCATGCAATGCACACGTGTGTGCGAGCGCTCGTGTGCGTTAAAGGACACGTGTGCGTGCGGACGTACATGTGCGGGTACACGTGCACCTGCAGCGCATGCACGCATGCAATGCACACGCGTGTGCGAGCGCATGTTCGTGTTGACGGACACGTGTGTGCGCGAACATACATGTGCGGGTACACGTGCACGTGCGGCACATGCATGCATGCAATGCACACGCGTGTGCAAGCGCTCGTGTGTGTTGAAGGACACGTGTGTGTGCGGACATACATGTGGACGTGCAGCGCATGTACGCACGTAATGCACATGCGTGAGCGAGCGCATGTGCCTGTTGATGGACACGCGTGTGTGCGGACATACATGTGGATGTGCAGCACATGTACGCATGCAATGCACACGCGTGTGCAAGCGCACGTGCGTGTTGATGAACACGTGTGTGTGGACATACATGTGCACATGCAGAGCATGTACGCATGCAATGCCCACGCATGTGCAAGCGCACATGCGTGTTGATGGACACATGTGTGCACAGACATACATGTACAGGTACAGGTGCATGTGCAGCGCATGTACGCATGCAATGCACATGTGTGTGCAAGCGCACATGCGTGTTGATGGACACGTATGCGCGGACCTACGTGTGCGAGTACGTGTGGACATGCAGCACATGTACGCATGCAATGCACATGTGTGTGAACGCGAACACGCAAGGGCCCGGTGTGCAGCCACATGTGTGCAGCACTCTGCACGCATGGCCAGCTCACGTGGTCACGTGTGTGCACATATGTGTGTCTCATGCATGTGAACACGCATGTGCACAGGGTGCAGACACGCCCAAGTGACATATGTCCAAGTACACACTACACACTCGTATCTTGTTCCCTGCATATGCAGGTGCCTGTATACAGTGCACACTTCACTGCACATACATGTGCATGCCGGTTACATGTGTAAACGTGTTGAACATCCATGTGCATCCAGATTACACTTGTAAACATGGTGCACAGACTTCTGCATGCCCTTTACTTGTGTAAACAGGGTGCACACACATGCTCATGCTTGCAAAGCACATATGTGTCCACAGTGCACATATATGTGTACAGAGTACACACATACATGTGCATGCAAATGCTCAAGCCTGGCATGCAGCCATGTACACACACACGTGCATGCAGCACTCTGCACATGGAGCCAGTTCGCTCACATGGTCTATGTGTGGACATGTGTGCACATTGGGCATATATGTGTGTATGTGTTGCGTGCACATGAGCACACGTGTGTGCACAGAGTGCAAACACGTGTGTGGTACATGTGTGTACATGCTGCACACACATGTGCACCCGATGCAAAGGCTTTGTACACCTGCACACACAGCACATGCTTCCGTGCACATACATATGCACACACATGGTGTACATGTGCACACATACAGTGTGCAAACACATGTGGTACATGTGCATGTACTCACTGCACACATGCGTGTGCACCCAGTGCAAGCAGTGCCCTGGAGCGCTGTACACAGGACACACTTCAGCACACATACATGTTCACACCAGTCACCTGTGTAAACATGGTGCACACCTATAAGCACGACAGCTACACACGTAAACATGGTGCATATTCATGTGCGTGCTCGTTACACATGTAAACACAGTTCACACAGATATGCACGCCAGTTACATGTGCAGACACTGCACACGTGTGGCACATACGCACCTCGCACATCCACGCGTGCATTGTGCGGTACACAACGTGCACACGCGCTGGCACATGCATGCACATTGTGTGCGTGTCTACTGTGCACTCACTCACATACACATATGTGTGCGGACACAGCACACATGCATGTTACCTACACGAACCAGCGCATGTGTGTGCCCTCACACGCTACATAAACATGCATAAGGCGCACAGTGCCCATATGTGCCCACATGCACACATGTATGACTGTACAACACGCTACAAACATGTGTTTATATGTACACATGGCACATACATGTGCACAAATACATGCACCCGTAGACTGGTCCCAGTCCCTCCCATTCCCATTCCCATCCCTGGCTCTGGGATGGGTTGGGATGAGGACCCCAGACCCAGGCAGGACCATGACTGGTTCCCAACTTGGGGTCTCAGATGCCATTTGTCCCCTCCAGTCTAAACCTTCTCTTCCCACCCCAGATTCACCTCAGTTAATCCATTTCCCATCACTTTGCTCCTCATGATCCATTGGATGTTTCCCTACTGGGATGCAGCTCTTCATGTGTAATGGGGGCACCCAAATCATGGAATGGTTTGGGTTGGAAGTGACCTTGGAGCTCATTCAACTCCAACCCCCTGCCACGGGCAGGGACACCTTCCGTAGAGCAGGGTGCTCCAAGCCCCTGTGTCCAACCTGGCCTTGGACACTGCCAGGGATGGGGCAGCCACAGCTTCTCT
>JAOEHY010033448.1:54128-93737 GCA_025447955.1 Psilopsiagon aurifrons
TGGTTTTTTTTTTCTTTGGACTTTCGGCTTGTGAGCAGTGTTGATAACGCCAATGTTTTAGTTACTGCTACCAAGAAGGAGAAAAACGACTGCTACTGCCGAACCCAGGACAATTACTGACTAAATTTATTGTGCACACAGCTTTCAAAAGACCTCTGCTTTACATTTTATAATGCATGTGCTTTAACAAGGAAGAATTTTTCTCAGAGACTCCCAGTCTGACACAGTGCAAATGGGCAGTGTCAAGAAATAATACACCTGTCCACAGCTCTGCAGAAAGAATGTCTGCTTAGGACAGGAAGTACTCTAATAAATTGGACAGCTAAGGAGTATTGATATTGAAACTCATATTAAGGATTCTATTAAATATTCAGCCTCTGCTCTCATTCTCTAAATAGATGCTTTCAGGCTTCCTCCTGTGGTAGTCTGTTTAACCATTTGAGGGGACCATCTCTAGGATTTCATATTTCTCTTGACATGAATTAATTAGATTTTGGGTGAGGGCAGGGGACTCTTCTTGCCAAGCCAGAAGGCTTTTTCTCCTTATACTCTGCCTTCAATCATTCAGGCTCTCCTCTGTCTCTCAGAAACAGCCCAGTGTTGCCAAATAAAAAAAGGACTGATGTCATTTGTATTTGCTACTTGCAGGTTTGCTGCCAATCTCATTTCAGGAGTGCAAGACTATAAAGCTTTACTGGACACGTAAGTAGCTTGGAAGGAGAGCTGCTGCTTGAGTATCCGCAGGGCTTCTCACTCAAGGGTGCTCTAAAATGCTCAAAGTTAGGCTGCATTGTACCTCTCCACCATTTGGGAGGGCTGGTGCTCCAGAATGCTTCAGGGCAGGTGCCTCAGCAATTTTTTTATGTTCCTGCTGTTTTGTTACTGCAGTCTAACAGGTAGGAGATGGATATTTTTTGATGCTTGGCAGTCATCAGTCCAGCATGCACAGTGCAGCCCAAACAACACAACCTCATAATCTGCCTAACCGAGCTGTTGAGAACACACCAGAAGTCTGTGTTCTGCACACACAAAGAGCAGCAGCACTGTGGTTAAACAGCCTGCACACCTCCCCTGGCACCACTGACCTGCCAGGAGAATGAAGCCTTACCACAGTTAGGCTGGCTCGGTGGCTCATAAAAACAAGAGGTTACTTGTGCCATTGTTATTTTTTGTATACAAGAACAGGGGAAATCCATGATTCTTGAAACCATGTATGAGATAGCTCTTAACAACCACTGCTCCCCTAAGAACAGAAACAGGGAGAGCCAAGCACAATGGATGCCATACTATATTAGGGAAGAAGCAGTTCTTCTGTCTGGAAATACAAAAGGCTTATATGATATGCTTTAACCAATGCTTATTTGGATGAGGAAGAAAAAGTCTGTGTTCAAACAACAATGTCCCTATTATCTATGAATTAGATAAAAGAAAGAAGAAGAAGCTGTTTGATTTTTCAATTTCAAAAGTCTGACAGCTACTTAGAAAGTATAGAAGAGGTACTTATTTAAGAACATGTGCTTTTGTCCAAGATACACCATGCAACTGCATATACCAGTACTAGCACATTGTGAAGTACCAGTGCATACTAATGCAGTTCCCTGCATCTTTATCTGACAGCATCTGAGATGAGATAAAGAAACTACATTGCTCAGACAGAGGAGAATTTAAATTCTTGCTGTTCTGACCTCGCTACTTTAGATCCAAAGACCTCTGTGATCAGATTTGCCTACCTTAAATCAATAATCATTTAAATCCTCACTACTGTGTCCTCATATCGTTAGTACTGTTTGCTTATCACCCCTCCTGTATGATTATGAGGACACCATAACTGTAACATTTTCAGTTCCTTGTTGCTATTAAGGACTTCTATCAGTGAGTGTACTGCTGGCTTCTTTTGGATCATACCACAAGCTGATGGACAATATTCCAGTCCAAACCCAGGCATTAAACTAAAACTTTTAGATTCAACAGTGCAGATATTCCATGCAGTTGCCAGGACTAAGATTTCAAACAACACCTAAATTGCTCACATTAAAAAGTTGTAAGGTCTTTCTTACACAGACATCTCCTAAATCACTATTTTCTGGTGCCGTTAATCAATTAACAACACCTTTCTTAGCTGCTATAATTACAGATTGTCTTCTCTAAATCCACCATTCTATTCCACTAATTTTGATCATTATAGATGCTCTTTAAAACTCTGTTAAATATAAGAGAATTTCTGAATTATGCATAATGTAGGAGAACACTAATAACCCTGTTTTGCTAATAAGGAACAACAACAAAAAAGCACTTGTGCAAGGAAATGAGAGTTTGAGAGTCAAGAACTGAAGTGAATATCCATGTTTTAGAACTGTAAGTTCCAAAGAGACAGTTAAACAAGATAAACTATGATAAAACTTTACCCTGTATCAGCTATATGTATTGTGTGCTTCTTTGCCCCTTCCATCTCCAGCGGGCTGGAAACAGTCCTCTTTTGCTGAGGCAGAACTCAGCTTCACAAGGTCTTCTTCCTCCTATAATCTTGGCAGCCTCTCCTGAACAACAGCACCATTATTTACTGTGGCAGCGTCAATGGGATATTTTAGAATCCATAAAAAAGGACAGACAGAAGTTAGTACAATTATGATTTTTTTTCTCCTTATTCCCGTCCACTAAAGAAGCTTTTTTACTTAGATTTTTTCACATGCCTTCCAATAACAAAAGAAATAGGTTTTCAGCATTTATTCCGCCATAGAGCTAAGTAAGGGTTAGCACATAAGTGAAGCTCTGTGGAAAATAGAAATGCCGTCTATATTGCCCCAGTCATTCTTGTTCACCAGGCAAGGCCCTCTCATGCACCCACTAAGCACCCTGCACAGTACAGGGCCACCACAATCCACAGTGAATTTCACCAGTACTTTTTTTCCAAGGTGCTATGTCTTTTCCAGCCGTTTCGCTGACTTTTGTCCTGGCAAGTTTCCAGGGTCCCATCTAGGCAGGTTTCCCACGCACACTGCAAAGCTGTCTGTGACCTGCTATTCTTTCAATTTCCACTAGATGATAATGCAATTGCTTAATGAATATGCATGAAGCTGCCAGGAAAGATGTATTTAACTTTGGCATGGGAATTCATCTATTTCCCTTATACTGTAATATTGTTTTATTATTCAATTTGTGCTATACCTGATCTAATTGTAACAGAACAAAGGACAGATTAGATTTCTTTTCCTCTCTGTCTCTCCCTCCCCTCTCTCCTCCCCCTTTTCCTCTGGCTTTGTTTTTTCTCTTCTCTCAATCCAGCCACGTTTTACCTGTTGATTTTGCTCGTGGACAGCTGTCTGGTCATCCTCTCTGTATGAAGCAATACTATGGGCTCTTTTCTTCCTATCGTCTTCCAGGACATACCAAAGATACTCTTGTGGCCCAGAAAAGCAGCGTAATGCCAGAACCAGAGCACATCATTGTTGCTTGTAACAACCAGGTAAATGAGTGTTCTCTTTTTGTATCTTTCTCGATATATATTTCTTAGATTGCTTTAATTCACCTCAAGAAAAGCCTGACCTTTCCTGTCTGGAAACACAATTACCATGCTATGTATGAGCTCACTTCTTACCAAGCATTTGCTGTCTTTCCAAAAGATGCTTCTGCAGCATTTTTGTCCTTAGCCCGCATTATATTCCAAGTACAGTGATGCAGAAAGGAGCAATGTGGCAGAATGCATTTGCTTTCTCATTCAAAAAAACATGTTTATTAACAGAGATGAAACCACAGAGAAAAAAAAAATCTTACTGGAGTGCATTTGCTGGAAATGCTCTTCTCTTGACAGTCAAGCATTGGCACACAACACATAGCATATATGCCACCATCCCACGTAGGGGGGCATAAGCAAAACCTGGAGCAGATTGCACAGGTGCGAGCAGAAGTACTGGAACAGTAGAATGAACTTGCCCCAATCGATAAATGCTGTCAAGTAGCAGTGTATATTGGCTAGGCAGTGTACCTTATCGCCCAGCTTGGCATTTGTAGTACTGGAGCCATGCCTACAGTCTCCCTTGGAATGAAGGAGTAGGTTCCAGTGCCCCCTTTTCCAGGAAGTCCTGTTCCTCACCTCAATGGGAAGTTCTCTAGATTCTCTAGGTTATTTTTAAACAAATAATACCATGGAAATTATTTAGATTCTTCCTGATTTTATCTCTTCAGGGGTTTTTAAGCTTATTCAAATAAGGTATGTTTTATTTGAGCTTAACACACAGTGTAAGTCCCTTATAGCAACCAGCATGACAGTGGTGTAAAAACGCAGGACAGGTAAGCCCCGGGCCGGTACCCAGTGTTTATGTCCTCTGTTACCTGCAGTCCTGGCTCTCCACGCACAACTTGAGCATCTCAGCACCTACCCAGGCGAAAGCACAATGCTGGACCAATAGGGGTCCAACCCATCTGTGACTGTTCTTCTGACTTCTGTTATTTTTTTGCAGTTTTTTGTTTTGGATGTTGTCATTAATTTCCGTCGTCTCAGTGAGGGAGATCTTTTCACTCAGTTACAAAAGATAGCCAAAATGGCAGAGAATGAAGAGGAAATGCTGCCTCCAATTGGCCTGCTGACAACAGACGGAAGGACAGAGTGGGCAGAGGCCAGGACGATCCTTATGAAAGGTTAGCAGCAGCAATTCCAGCTTTCTCCATCATCTTCCTCCTCTTCCTCCTCACCATCATTGCCTTTCTTTGCTGGGAGTGAGCACTACAACAAATACAGGACTGAATGTGCAACCTCACTGCTAAATGTTTCTAGCGGGAGGAAATTCAATACCTGTAAGTGTTCAGATGTGTGTTGCCAGGGAATCAGCAGAAACGGTTTGACCCTTTGGCTGTGTATGTTTAAGTGTTATGCCATGTATATAGCTCTCATTTCCATTCTCTGTTTTTCATCACATAAATTACATTACATCAGATTGCGTGATTTGTCTCTTTCTTCACATCCATTTTGTACCAGTAGGAATGATGGATCCTCTTAGCTTTTGGCAACTGTTTTTCATCTCATGGACTTTTGTCATCTCATCTGACAAAGGCATCTACAAGTTAACACCTATTGAATCTAGCTGTGTACTCTCTCTAGTCAGTAGAGAAAAACAGAAATTACTAGGGTTGATTAATCCAGACCTTTAGTAAGTATCAAGAAAAGGTGATACCAGTTACTCTCTGGGGATAGTTCTCTCTTTCTTTCAACCACAGTCATCATTCAGCTGTCTTGGATACTGGACTTGAATGCCTGACTTTGAAACAGATGAAAATCAAGAGTGGGATTAGTCACCTGTATCACATCACACCTTATATATTTTATACTGAGGTTAAGTGATGTAAATACCCTCTTTTTGCCAGTTTAGATGACTTACATGTTCATTTTTCTCTCCAGAAAAAAAGTTATGTCATGTCTTTTGCCCCAGTTCATTAATGCTACAGAAAACATTGCTATTTTACCTATGCCCTGGAATATACAAGAGTTGCCAATAGTCTCAAAATAGGTTTACCATCCCAAAGAAGATATTTCATTTTCTTTATCTGTGCTTATAAACACACAGACACATTTTATTACATGGCACGAGTCTAATCTTCAGGCTTTCCCCTTCCCTTCTTTTCCCTTTAAAACAGTAAAGAAAAGATTCCCTATTATAATGAAAAGTGAGAGAAACCCTAGTCATTTGTGTTCATGCCACCCTTTTAAGTAAAACTGGATACATTGAAAACTGCAGGAAAATCATCTTTGTAAACCTGCATCACCCTAAAGAAAAAGGACAAAATAACAAAACTGGCAGAACTATCTCTGTAGTGGTTTTGGATTGCCTGGTATTTGCCAAAATATTCATTTTAATGAGGAAGAAAGCCAACTCAGTTATGCAGCTGAAAAAAAAACCCTGATTCTGAACTAGCAAATGTCACAGCACTGTGATGTAAGCCTTCTCTAATCTAAGCAGAAATCCCATCCTAGACCACTCATACTAGCATAGGTCCTCTATACAGTATAATGATTGTTGTTTCACATGGATACATGATTATTAACAGCCCTCTTTGTTATCTGTGGCAAAATGTTCATAGAACTAACAGAGGAAGAGAAATGCATCTAGTGAAGAACATGAGGTGAAGGAGTCGCTACAACTGTTCTGTATGGGGCAGGGAAAGAGAAGATGTTTTGGGAGAGAGACTTACACAGCACTTTGCAAAGGTTATGAAAGAAATATATGTATGGGCCTGCACATACCTACAAGTAGAGGATAGTCTTTAAGGTGAAGAAGAAGAAATCGTAAAACCCCAGCCATCACTGGTTTATGAACACATTTAGTATTTTAACTGCATTCAGGCTGCAGAACTAACTCACTCCCCTAAGTACAGGAAGTGAATTCTTATTTCTATGAGGGCTGCTGTCCCATGCTTACTATAGCTGAATTTCATTCAGAACTGTCTTCTTATATTTTCTTTTTAAAAACAAAACCCAAAACCTCCTACTAACTAAAGGCTGGCCTGCCAATTCAATGTAATTATGTGCATTAGAAAGGCAGAAGGACAAGAAATATCTTCGAGGGCTTTAGGCTTGTTCTCATGCTTTTCCTGTTTCAGCACTTTCTGGAAATATTTGTTTTCCATCCCACGTCATGGTTCATGAGCTCTTGCACAGTTCATTGCCTGCTTTACATGATAATTTTTTCAGTGTCGGATCAGCTGTCTGGACATACCTGTTTCTTTCTGTGAGGGCAACTTTCTGTGAGGGCATCTTTCCCCTACTTCTGTGTTTCTAGCAGAGCTTTATTTTCTTCACTCTGATACCTAGACTCAAGATACCTGAAGCCATACGTCAGAATTAGGGCTTCATATCTGTCAAAGACATGTGGGCAGCAGCCACAATATAAACCTATCTGACAACATTAAGCAGAATGCTGAGCAAGCTGTGAGCAGTTTGTAATCACTATCCAAGCAGTTTTAATTTGAAGGTGCCTGTCCACAAATACCAGCAGGTGATGTATACATGGCAATTTCCATTCACAATAATGTTTTCAGTCTTTGTACCCAGACCATCAGTGGAAAAAATACACAATTACAGTCAGCCCTGTGTCAGACACTAGAAGAGCTTTACAGCCAAGAGAATAGGGACATGTCTTCTCCCTTACAAAGATTCTAAATGCCTTTGAAGACAATTCATAGGGACATCAGCACAACACAGTTCACTGGCAGAAAGCTCAATCTATCTGCATTTCCCATCAATTTCAATCTCCTGGCCCAAGTTTTTGTAGGAGCCAACAGGAACACCAGGATTCTGCTTCTGTGGGCAAGGGAAAACAGCACACTGTGCTGTGCCAGGTGCCCACAGAGCGTGCAGTAAGTCAGGTTGGCACCAGCCAGCAATACACAGAGCTTCACCATAACCTGAAAGAGGCCGCAGCTCCCCCTCTTCTCACATGTTTATGCTCTTTTTTACTATGTTGCATCTAGAGAATGAACCTGGATGACAACAAGCATCTGGGTTTTTTTTCCTAGCACCTCAGTAACCTATGTTACTCATTTTGGGAAAGTACATCTTTTCTTACTTTGAAAAATGTTGTTCTTTCAGAGGGTCAAGCTACTTCTTATATTTACAGACGTTAAAAACCTGCACATTTTTAAATGGCTCCATATTTTAAATGCAAATCGGAATTGCTTCTTTTAAAATATTTTTCCATCTTTTCAGCTAAAATCATCACCCGAATTGAGCACAAATTTGTTGAACTTAGCACAGACTTGCAAGAAGGTCTGATCAATCTGAATTCATACCTTTAATTAAGAACATTCTGAAACAAAAACAATTTCACCAGAATCTAACAAAACCAGCAGATGAAAGCTGATCTGTTAAGAATGGAAAGAATTCTAAGTTGTTTGAAAGGCCTTTTTCCTTTGATCTTGTTAACAACCATTGAACAGCAATTAATGACGTTATAGGCTTTTGAATAAATCAAGTTCTTGTTATAGGTTCCACACCTTTATCCTTTCAATTAAGAACTCTAGTAAGTGCTCATGATTAAATACTTCCTATGCCTCAAACCAGCCCCCAGAAGCAAGCAAACCTTAATTTTCATAACGTTTCTGAGTTAAAGAAACTGAGACTAAAACCACCACATAAATATACCATAAATAAGGATGAAAGCACTGAAGACAATGTAAAAATAACCTTTGTAGTTCACCTCTAGAAGCAAGATTGACAAGATAGGGAAAACAAACAGAGAGACAGAAAAACAGCATTTTATTCAGTAGTGCACTAGTGATAGGAGGGAAGAGGAATGTGGCAACCCATGGTTTTGGCAATGCCACTCTCAGAATCTAAACCTCACAACCTCATCTACAGATGTTTCCTCGTGTGATGCAGGCAATATGCACAGTCCAGGGCTTATTTCTCTAAAGTACAAGAAATGACATGGGATAGGAGAGAGAAGAGAAATTTAATACAAGAACACAAAACCAACATGGGCCCTGCTGTTCTGTGTAGAGAAAAGAATTTTAATGGAAGAACAGCACAAAACCAGTATGAGCCTAGCTGTTCCAGAAGAGAACACTGCAGCAATAGTGTGAGCTCTGAAATTTTCTATTTTCCACCTATCCTCACTGTTATATATAAAATAAGTAAGCATTGCTGGTGTAATGCAATTACTTCAGGAAAGGAAAGGCATAAAAAGAAAGTGGATATTATTGAGTCATATGAAAGATACACAGAGATACTACAAAAGTTAACACATGAATGAATGCCTCAGTGTAATATTTCCTTGCACTGATACGTTCTGCTGTTGAGAGAACTCTGCAGATACCAGCTCATTGCAGAGTCAGGGTCAGATCTTCAATGCTCTCCAAGGCAACAGGGTTCCCAGCCAGTGCTGCACTGCAGGTAAGAGGATATGAACATTTCACTCTTTTATCCCCAGACTCTACTAACCGCGACTCTCTTGACATGATTGAACGCTGCATATGCCTCGTGTGCCTGGACAGCCCAAGTGGGGTGGAACTCAGTGATACCAACATGGCATTGCAACTGCTACATGGGGGAGGCTACCATAAAAACGGGGCCAATCGTTGGTATGACAAACCCATGCAGGTAAAAACCTCACAGTACTATGACATTACTTGCACATAAAGCCATCAGGTGCCCCCATGGTAGGGAACACTTGATTGTAAGTGGGAATAAAAAAAGAGGAAGGTGGTGTCAGCATCTGCCAAGGCAGGGCTGGTGTGAGCAGCACTGTTCCTTGCAAGGCAGAGGAAGCAGACCTACTGCCTTGCTGTAGTAGTGGGAGTGCCTTCTCCAGCACAGGTATGCTTTCACCTTTCCTGAAATTGCCCTTTGCACTTGAGGAGTTAGGCAGATACAGAGACATACAGGAAAACACCTAACAAAAAAAACGAAACCGGTGTGATTCAGGTACACCGAACCAAATGAAATAAAAATTCTGTGCTAATAAGAACAAAAAAGAAAAGTGTAACAGCTTTCTGTGCTTTCTCTTCTCACACATTTTCCTGACATCCTAGAAATACTACTTATAATTTAGCATGTGTTTAAGCTACCATTAAGTTCTCACTTAACAGAGTGTTTATCCATTTAGTGACATCCTTGTTGAGACTTTACTGGAAGTATTGATTTCTCCAGCATTTTTGCCTTTTTCCCCAACCAGATTTTGATTGTCAGAGTTGGAAGAGTCGCACTGTTATTTTCACGTTTTGCAATAGTCCCATGGTGAAGCAATGTATTAATCTCCAACTGTCAGCAGTGCTGACACCTTATGAAAAACTGAAAAAAGCCCTGGGTGATACATGGCTCATGGCAAAAGCAACCATTGTTGCACATCTAAGAACAGCAACACAGAAAGAGAAACCACTAATTTCACCTGCACAGGCTTCCCCAGTGCAAGTACATTCCAGTAGTCTTTCCTGATTTATGCCACTGCAGATGGTGTTATTAGCAGACTGTGTTTATTAGTAGCTGTGTTTTTAAGAACAAACCATTTGTCTTTAGTTAGAACCCTGTTATTTGCAGGTCCACAAGTTGAGATGTTTCAAGTAGCTGAGAATAAACAAGATATTCTTTTTGTTTATGATCAGAAGGTAGCAGAAAGCACATAAATTTGCCTAGTATATGAGAGAGCTTCATACATCCAGATGTATTCAGGCCAGAAGTAGTTCAAAGACAAAGAGAAATTCTTAGGGGGAAAAAAGATCCCATTTTCTTTCACACAAACACTGATTATGCAGGGAGCCATTCTCACAGGACTTGTTCTTTCTATCCATACTCTTCTACAATTTTGCAGTAAGGCATCAGAAATCACCCAGGTAAGCTTGCTGCATAACACACCTACGTTGTGAAAGCCTCATGGGAACCAGGGAGGCAGGATGCGTATGTGTGACACAAATACACAGAGTGAACTGAGCAGGAAAAGTCCAGCCAAAGACACTTCAAAAGCAGGGGGAAAGTCCAGGAAAAGGACAGGAAACAAGTGAGACAAATTTGAGTTTTGTCCTGGACTCTGCTTTTGTTTGTGATGCACAAGTAACCAACTGCATAGGGGAAACACGGAACAACACTGCAGCAGGTTAAGTGTCACCAGTTATACCATGTGTTTGCAATGAGATCAGGAATGAAGGCAAGTAAGGTGGAAGAAAACACCACACAAAAAAATTAAAGAGGGAGCAGGTCAGTAAAACAAGCTATGAGAAAGCTATCAAATAAGTATGTATTTTCATTTGATATTTGTAATAAAATGTGACCCTAAGGGACTTTTCAGATACAGAAGTGTCCCCAGATGTGAAAAGAGAACCCCAGCCTTTCTGTTGTTATATTTGTTCTATCACAAAGCAGATACTAAATCTGATTTTGGGACTCCAATGGGAATTGCTAAAATTTACATGCTCTCAGGACTCAGTCTGAAATAGCAGCATGAAAGGTATCCAATGCAGCACGATTCATAGGACAAGAAAATCTCCTGCAGTAAACCTGTAAGTCACCCCCTGATCTGTAAGTCAAGGAAGTTCCTGATACAAGCAATAAGAAAACCACAGGAGAACAACATTTTTTTTTCTAGGTTGCCATCATGGATAACTTACCCAGAACATGATTTATTCCCTTTATATCTTGCACTTGTTCTTTTCCTTGCTTAGTTTGTGGTAGGAAGAGATGGCGTCTGCGGTACCGTGTGTGAACATTCCCCTTTCGATGGCATCGTACTGGTGCAGTGCACTGAACACTTGCTCAAGCACATGTGAGTCCCCATTCAGTACAGCTATTGTACACACTCTGGGAAGCCTCTGCCAATGGCAAATTCCCTCTGATGTACAGGGCCATTAAGGCCCATACAACTGCTGGAAACCAGTCATTTGCCTGCTAAAAAACCCCAGTGTTTTACAAAGAGATTATTGCTGTGACCTTAATGACTTATCTCACATTTTAACAGGAAAGATAGTTCCAAGAAACTAGTCCGAGCTGATTCAGTGACTGAGCTTCCTGCTCCACGAAGACTGAGATGGAAATGTTCCCCTGAAATTCAGACACATTTGGCATCAGCAGCAGAAAAGCTCCAAAGGTAGAACAGTTGCCTCATTTTTTGTCAGCAATGATTGCAAGCTGGGAATTGCCCAGAATACTGTGTACTGGCATGGGTTTTCTCCTAGAGAGCTCTCCTTGCCCTCCAGATCTTCCCCATCTTCCCAAGCTGGACATACCTAGCATCTCTTTGCAGGATGGTAACCTAAATGGCTGGAGCTACTTCACTATATTCAGGATTTGCTTTACATTGTTTTCTTTCCATGTAAATATTATGAAAGTGAAAGACCACTGTAAAAATATGTGAGTCCTATTTGCACAGGATGCAAACAGTGCAGGCCCTCTGGCTTTGAGGATGCACTTTGCGGGTTTGACCTGACTAAAGCCAAAGCCAGGGCAATGGGGATATGTATATGGGACAGCAGAAAACAACTGTTTTGAATAAACAATTTGAATTCAGGTGTATAATTTGTTTGCATCCATGTCACCGCTACAAAGGTTAGTTCTTTGGACTGTGTTTGCAAACTGTAAAATATTTGTATGATATTTGGGAGGGGTGATGGCAATGAGATAATTTTTTTTCCCTTGAAGTTATTTTGTCTCAACACTCAGGCCTGTGGTCTCCCCATAGAGAAATAACACATTGTCTGCATCGTCAGCTCTATGCCCCGTGTGACTGCATTAGATGAGACCTCAAAGTGGTTAGAAGCATACACACGAGAGTATGAAGACTTTCAGGATGCAGAGTAATTCCTTTCTGGTTTTAAATAAAGGCAGTAGTCCTCTACATTGAAATTTGCAAGGAGCTTACAGCTTGCATCAGGTTTTAAATACACCCATTTCCCGCACTAGTAAATCTCACAAACTTGTTGAGAACAAAGGAGGCCCTCACTTAGGCCTCAGGAGCAGAAACACTAGGTTTAAAAAAAAAAAGGTGTTTTACTCAGATACTCAAACAAACAGAATGTGACCCAAGTGCCACAGTTCACGTTAAGGCTGCAGATAACAAGCCTGGAATAGAGCCTATATAAATAAAAGTTACTGATTAGGAACAAGTTACCAAAGGCGGAGGCTGTCTGCAGAGCCGGAACCCACTCATCTCCAAAGGGGCACAGGCAGGAAATGATCTTTGTGTTTTACTTGCAAATGGAAACAGAATAAGACATTCTTGTGGCTTCCCCCCACAGTAACTACCTCTGCTTGTTTTCCAGGATAGTAAATAATCTCGACTTCATTGCCTACAAGTTTGAAAACTATGGAAAGGAATTTATTAAGAAACAGAAGATTAGCCCAGATGCCTACATTCAAGTAGCACTTCAGCTGGCATTTTACAGGTAAGGTTAATACAACTCTTAGGAACAAGGCAGCACAAGAGGCGTTCACAGTTTGTGGGTTTTTTGTTTTTTTCCTCAGCACCCAAACAATTGCCTCTTGCATGAAAAAGAGTAATCTTGCTTGTTGACTGTAGGTCAGACAAGAAGGAAATTGCTCTGAAACAGTGTACTCCATTCCTTCTCTCCTTTTCCCTCTCCTTGCTCTACCTTCCCATTCCTGTGTCCTACACAAGCCATTCCAGGCTGGCATAGAGAAGAGAGTGAAAGGATGTGGCTGGGAGTAGCTACTCACAGCAGCAGAAGCAGCCAGGGAGTCCAAGTATGTGGAGCAGAAACACACTCTTAACAGTTTCTCCCACATAGCTTGGGAGGAACTGTGGCAGTAACCCATAGCTCACCTCCTATGCATCCCTTGCACCGCCGGGCAAAAAGCATTCACAGGGAAAATCCTAGAGCAGTATATCAGATCTGAGTTCCTACACAGGATGGTAACTAATGCTGCTTCTTTCTTCACAAACATCCCAAAATTTTATAATATTCCCTAGTTTCCAAGGTATTGTCAAAGTTAATGCTCCTCTCTACGTAGTCAGAACAGCTCCAGGCTACAGATTGGTTGCATGGTTTCCTGCAGAACAGCTTATTACACGAATAATTCTTTATCAAGTCAAAGTAAATCCTGAACTGCTCTTTAGCTATTCAAAGCCAGAGATGCCCGACACATTCTGCATATTCCATTAACATCTGTTAAACGTCTGTTTTGTGTATTCCATTAACCAAACTCCAACAATGACCCAGCCCAAGGTTTTCATCTGATCCCAGCCAGGATATAAGTCCCATATATGCAACTAAACCCTTAGGGGAAAAAACCTAGGTTCTGAGACCTCTGCTTCAACTGGAAGACACTGTAGGTATCCCAAAGTGAGGAAGAGTAGCTACATACCTGGACCCAAATTAAACAATAGTCTCTGTTCTACTTGCTATGTGAGTTTTCATTCCAGCTAGCAGTCTCAAATAACACCCTTTTAGTTTTCTATTTTTCATTCACACACCGAGTGCATTTTTTTCTAGTTTTAAATAAAACATATTTCAAGCCCATAAGTAAATGATTAATTACACTATTATTTTATAATGCAGTACAAATAAAACATTCCTTGAGATCTTTCAATAAATTTTAGTTTTACTAGCCTTGTTTTTACACAGCAGGTCATTTTTTACTGGCAATACATAACTAGAATGTATATAGCTGTATGCAGCTCCTCATATTAGAAAGGAGTGAGCATCCATCTCTTTTAAGTTTCTTATGGAATTCTATCAACATTAAGATGAATACTATGCAAAGAATGAAACTGTGGCTTGGTACAATAAAATGTACCCAGGCTGTATTTCTTTCAGTCTTTATGATTCCTTGAAAACAATTACTCTTTGTTTTTTTTACTTTATTCTCTCAGATGCCACAGGAGACTTGTCCCCACCTACGAAAGTGCTTCCATACGCAGATTTGACGAGGGCAGAGTCGACAATATTAGGTCTGCTACCTCAGAAGCATTTGCTTTTGTAAAAGCAATGACTGATGAGAAGACAGGTTTATCGGTATGTTGATTCGGCTCCCTCTGACTCCTTTGGCAAAACACTAAGGAAATAACACATTCATGATTCCCAGTCTCCCACTTTGCAACTGTTAACTGGGAACATAAAGGCAAAGGGCAGGGTAGCAAGCCTTACATGATTTGAGATTTTGTGCTGACAACCACTAAGCTGAATATGTATATTTCCTTTTTTTTAATTTAAGCATCCAAAAGACTCAGGGGTACCCAAACATGACATTATAAGAAAAAGAAACAAATATCTGATTTTAGATTTAGTACTGTCTTCTGAATGATCCATCATCAGATCCAAATTCAGCTCCCTGGAGAGGCCTAGGCTGAGCATGATCAGTTCAGGATCATTATACTGCCACACCAGGGGAATTGCCTGGCAGGTCCCCTGCAGTAGATTGCTCTGCTGCAGATTGCAATGTGTGAAGTGATATAAATCATGTGTTTTGATTTCTGGATTAGGTGTACATGTTCTGTCTGATCTTTCTGGCTGGCTGATCTTTTGGAGTTTAAAGGCACATTTTTACCAAATAGTTTTATAGGATCCTCAAGGGGGCTGAAACTTCCTGATGAAAAAAAAGTCGTCAAGTTAATGAAACAACTCTCCAAACTGTCCTGACATCATCCTACAAAAAAGGAAAACCAAGCTGCTTCTCTTTGAGGCACCACCATCTGTTTGCCAGAAGCATGAGAACTGTGCTTAGTAGATGGGGATGCAAGAGGTACAGCTGAGACTATAGCTGCACAAACAGCTTTGTGTGCTGTCTCGCCTGCCGTCCCCAGAGAGCCTCCTCCAATGTCTCTCTATGTGCCGCTTCCACCCACTGCACTTCGCTGCTGTACAGGGAATTTCCAGGTGGCTCTTCAGATGCAAAACACTGCCACAATGTGGATTATTTTTCACAGTAAGCCCACTCCAGTGGCAACAGCCCACATGGCTGCTCTTTAGAATCTGGCATAGCACTGCTCGAAGTATTACTGGGCAATGAGTGGATTAAGTGTAAGTTAATGAAATACTGTAAATCAAGCTCTAATGTCCCAGAGTGTGAGGAAAATTTGCCCAGAGAAGTGCTCTGTTCCTTCACTGCTTCTTCAGTCTCCTTAAGGTTACCATGCCCAGAGCTTAGCTCATGATTAAACAAGACTCAAGTAAGTTCCATGTTAAAATGATAACTCAAAGGAAACCTGAAGTAATAATTCCTCATGCTGAGTGGATAGTTGAAGGCAGATTATGACCATACTATTACACATAATAGTGACTACCATACAGCAGAAAAGAAGAAACTGTTATTTGCTATCAATGTCCTGTTTGACAACATGATTTGTAATCAAATTTCCTTAGAAGCTGCTGTCATCTTTGCACACCTTTCCCACCACACTTGGGTGCTCAGCATACCCACAGCCCCAGTGCACATTGCTGCAGGCTGACTGTGCTTCTAGGAGGAGCCAGCCTGCTTCTAGTACGTTGTTTTGGCAGATCCTTCTTGTTCTCTCTAACAACCTCTTCCCACCTTCCTTAGTCCAACACTTTCTGACTTCTGCAGCTCTACCAAAGCTTCTCACTGCTTTACCATGCAAATCTGAGATTATGCCGATGCTTCACATTGTCCTAAACTGTACGGCTTCACACAAGCAAGCAGAAGAATGTCACGTATGTCTAGAGTGAGCTCAGTCTCAGCCCCAAAATCTTTACATTGAATGACTTGGCAGTACTGAACAGGGATAATAATGGTTTTATTTCCTCTTCTCTAAAAAACCTGCAAACATAACGCAAACCAATCCACTGTCAGCTTTCCTAGTTTATTGTCCCCTGAGAGATGCAAAAGACATTTAAATTGATCTGTGATCATTCCTTCTAACAAGCTTTTAGAAACCTTTGTTTTGATGTGAACATATTGGTCTTTCAGTTCAAACCTATATATATTATTATCACAGAATCATTAGAAATTAAATTCACTTAACACAACCCTATTCCATATCCTATTCTTTAGGCCTATGGATTGTATTTGGATATGAAGGGGTTAAATCTGTTTTTTTGCACAAAGAGATACATCACTTGGTTTCAGTAGCCTTGAACTCCCCAAATACTGTTTGTTAGTAGCCATTAATCCAAATCAAAGTAAAACCAAATTTCTATCTGATGCTAATAAGAATTATCTTCAAACAATAACTGGAACAGTCAAAGACTGATCAAATCGGACTGATTCTTTAGCAGGAGAAATAACTCATGTATTTGACACTTGCTGTAAAGGAAGCAGTAACTGACACTGCAGAGATTGCTTGAATAGCTGTGAATTAATCAGATTTAAAGACTACATTTGGTAATTTAATCTGTATAAGCGAACTAAGGCCTAGCTGTATCCCTAAGAAAAAATATCAGACTCTGTACTTTGAAGGCCCCTGGTGGTGGCCTTGAATTGTTTTTAAAATGAGTTCTTCGTTCAAAAGATCATTCATCGTCCACAGGAGCTGAAGGTTCCCTCTTTATCTGGAGGCCCAGTCATTTCTGCCTGTTTCAGGGTCGCCCAAAGTTGCTGTGTCGGACTTGATGTACTGCAGGGCAGCACTTCTTAGGATCATTCCCTTAATATAAAAGGCTGCCATATGACAGGAGTCAAAATTTACTGACTTGTTATCTGAAATGTGAGGCATCTGTGGAGGGCAGAGCAGCCTTGGAAAATTCTAGATGCCCTTTCACACAGGGGAGTAATTTTTGACTGGCTAGTAAAATACCAGTAATGGCTTTCATTAATATCTCTGTCATTGTCTAGATAAACTATTCTGGAGGAGACAGACTGCCTGGCTGTTTTGAAACACTGAATTACACTAGGCAATAATTTTCCCTACTTCAGAGTGATTCAATTAGTAATAATCTACACCCCCAAAATCCATGGGAGAAATCCACAAAAGGAACTGCAGGTCTTTCCTTGACTTCAGATCATCACCATCAAACCTGTCCAACCCTTGCACAACCAGGCACTGTTGCTGATCAGGATGCTGAATCCCTATGGCTTTTTGTTTATAAAGAGTACTTAACACCTGAATCAGGAACAGGGGACATTTGAGAGCACTTGCTGGTTTGTGGCTTGTAAAGCGATGTAAGATGCTATTTCATTGAGACTTTATTCAATAATAAGATATATTTTCATTCCCCCAACAGGATTCTGAGAAGATGCAGAGATTTAAGGATGCAATTGCAGCTCAGACTAATTACACTATTCTGGTAAGTAAAACACTGCTTTCCTGAATAAGGACTGGTTAGTTTTTTTCAGGGAAAGTACAAAGATGCAGTCATTAACTACTTAAGCAAGAGAAAATGTGGACATCTCTAGGTAGGAAAGTACCTGCTATGTCACACTTAGGAACATTTCTAAGGGCCTGAATAGCATCCAAATAGCCATATTCAACTAACCTCACCTTAAAAAAGTACTTCCTGGAAAGCAAGAAAAAAAGTTCTGCATTAGACATCAGTGGCAAGGCCATCACTCTTGGGTACATGGGAAATATGCATCTGTGAAACATTTATGATTTGTATCTGTGTCATAATTAGGAGTCCCAGACACAAATTAGGATTCCACAAAGCCTGGTGCTGTACAAATTAAGAATTAAAAAATTACCTCCATCTTAAAGAGCTTTAATAAAGGGATTTTTGTTATAACTATTGAAAAGTTTGCAAGGGAGAACAGTATCCAGGTGAAAAGAGCCTTTATTCAGTGTTCTGTGATCAACATGAAACGTTAGGCATGAAGATAACCAAGAAAATTAACAATAGGGTATTCTAATGGGATAAGGCAAGTATACAGCCAAGAGACTTCCCAGGATGAGAAGCCAGTAAGGCTTAAAAGCAACCCATGAGAAATTAAACTCCAACTGCAAAATCCAGATCCCCAAAAATTAAAGGTATTTAGCCCCATAAGCTATAATGTTACAGATAAGCTCAAGATATCTGTAACACATCAGGAATTTTGGGGTTTTTTCTTCCCCCTAAAACTAACTATTAATTTTCTTATGTTTTTCTTCCCTAGAGAAGTCCCTATTTGGGACCTGATCCTCAGATGGACTAGTATTGTGGAAAGTGTATTCTGCTATTCCAAAGTGATATTTCTAATAAAGGTTATTAACAATGTGGGAATGATTATAGTGAGTTGTCTTTTAAGGACTTGAGTGTAGTGTCTAATGAAGATATGACTTCCAGTGAAGAAATCAGTTTAGTATCAAACACAACCCACTTTCTCTTGATTAAAAATGAGACCATTCAGCTTTGGCAATGCTCAGCATCCCACTGTGCCAAGACAAAGCACAGATTTCCTTCACAAACAACTTAGCCAAACTACTTATGAAATTAGTAAATGTTACTAATCAGTTATGTTAAGTAAGTTTGCTACCTACAGTTTTCCCTAAGACCATTGCCTAAACAAACCCACACTGCTGATTATTGTTTGAATATTCATAATATTCAAGAATTCATTCACTTCCAGAGGTGGTTTCAAAGGTATACTCAGAGCATGGTGAGGTGAAGTATTGCTTTCAGGCAGCATTTATTCCCGAGTCTGTGAAACAAAAGAAGCAGGGAGGGCAGGGGAGAAAACAAGCCAGTTTTGTGTTTCAAGGCTTGTGCTGGGAGCCCACCTCTTAGGAGCTGAGACTCCACGTCATCCATAAAGCAGGGAGGCAAGTCTGACTTCAGGGCAACTATCTTACCCAAAATATCTCAGGGTTGCCTCACAACACAACATATTTGTACATCTACTAGGACACAACCAATGAAGTTTCTGCACAAAATCCTTTTTAAAGAAAAAGTTTCCATAAAATCCCCCCTCCAAGTTGTTTCAGTTCCAGAAACTGTTATAAAATCCAGCCTCCAGTGCAGTCTGTGGGCAAGATATTAGAATTGCCATTGGAAAATTAATTTATCTTTAAATTTAAAAAAACCTCCAGGTATTTCTATTCACCAAGCTCCCCCTTTTTTCTCAAAAAAAGTATAATGTAATTATTGTGCCTTTAAACTATGGGCAAGATTTTCATTGTCTGACTAAATCATGTGCAACAGACTGAAATGCAATAGATCCTAGGAAAAACAAAAACAAAAAAATCTACTTTGTAAAACAAAAAGCAATTTAATGATTTTATTTCCCCTTGTTAGGGCTTACTAGTAGCATTGCTATCTTAAATGTGGAGCTCTCAAATTCAATTTAGCACACTTTTTTCCTAAGCGTTGACTCACAGTTTATTTCGTTAGCCTGTCTCAGGCTCTCTTCAGACATGACATTGATCTATGTTGCAAAAAATGTCATTGCTAACAGCCTTATAAATCTTGTGTGATGGCAAAATATTTCCTTTGATTATCAAGTCAGTTTCCCTCTTTGGGAAAAACAACATAAACACTGCCCTGATGTCCACTACTTTTTTTGCAAGCATCCTTGCTTCATCTGGGCAGATGAACAAATAGCCCATTTTCCAATGGATGCCTACTCCTTAATAAAACTAACAAGATTATGCAATCCCAACCCCCTGCAACAAGCACTTAGTGGTTAGAATGATTCTCCTCTTAATAGAAGCAGCAAACTTGCACATTTCTTTTTTTTTTTAATCCTCCCCCTAAGAGGAAAACCAAGCCTATGCTCTTTTTCAAATCCTGCCTCCTCTCAGGTTGCTTATTTCCCTTGTTACAAGGGGCCTGTGCCACAAAGATACCAGTTCTGCTCTCAGTGTAGTACAATGTCCCTTGTTCAACATTCCCTTGCTACATGACTTCAGCCTGTTACCAGGCATGAGTTCAGTCCTCATAATCAATGCACTCTGCAGCATAGAATAAACTCAGACTGGACAATTTTAAATGCATGTTCTAATCTCAGGCAATTCCTGCCCAACTGGAACAAATTTTGCTCTGGGTTCCTAAAGAAACAAAACTCTGTAACTATCATGCCTGCCCATCTCCCACTACTGAATTTTGATCACATTAGCCATCTTCAATGACATTTGCTAGCAGGGAAAGATCTTAAGCTAAAAAATTCCTTAAGTCTACAGCATTAGGTAGGTGGATAGAGCAGAGAGACCTAAGCACAGCAGGCTCATGGCAGAAAGACTGGGCTGCAGGCTGGGCAGTAGATCTTGTGAGCTGGCTAGCCGGCTACCAGTGTTCCCTTGCTGCTAACATTCAGCCACTGCACATGCTGCCAACCACCTCACCTGTAGCCATGAAGCAGGAGATGAAATCAGGAACATTCTGGAGCAGGGCTTGGGAGCAAGCATGTCTGGTTCTGTGCTGGGGATGATGGGGAGCAGACACACGGGCAAGCACAGGATGGCAAGCAGACTCCTACTGAATTTGTTGCAGACATCTACCAGGTCTTTAGTTCTAAATTCTAGGAATGACATCTGGCTTTACCTGCCAGAGTGAAACACAGGCAGCAAGGCAATAAAAGAGTAATTTTTTTCTAATTTGGAGGTGTTTTAGAGCCTATCTTGAAATATAATCCAAGCGATGCACAGGAAATTCCAAAACACACTTAGAGGTATCTGGTGTCCCGTATGCTCCCCTCAGCAGCTTTGGAAGCCCAGCTCATGATATTCAGCTCTGATTGATGATGAAAGCCCAGAACATCAGATGACATCAGCACATATTACATCTCAAGACCATCTCCTTCCTAATTGTTAACATCTTCAGAATTTATAGATACTGATCGTCAGCAAAGTACATACCCCAGAGTAACATCTGATCATTACAGGCATTACATCACTCAAACCAAGTTCATTAACTCTGACAAGAAATCAAGGCAGTAACAGTCAAGAAAATATCTCTGCACTCAGTTAAATGCTGGTGTCCGATCATATTGTACGCAGGCTATTACTGGAATGGCAATAGACAATCATCTGCTGGGGCTCAGAGAGGTGGCACGGGAGCACCTCAAGGAACTGCCAGAGATATTTACAGATGAGACATATTTGACAAGCAATCGATTCATCCTCTCAACCAGTCAGGTAAGTTTCTCCTGTTCACTGGTCTTGCTAAGCAAAGGTTAATTTATTTGTGTTCTGCCAGACCTCGTAGTTCACAGTGAGAACATTGTAAAAACCAACCAACCAAAAGACCTAGTGCCACCAAGAACCATCAAGAAGTCCACAAAGTTTACCAGATTTTTAAGCCAGTTTTGGTTCATTCCACAAAATCTGCCCAGTAAATACTGACTGAAGTTATCACATCCTTTGTGACATCCCAAATCCCTTCCCAGAAATTCTGAAAATGCACACAAACAAACTCAGTAAAATTTGCATGAGGGGTCAGTGTTTTCTCACTTTCCAAAATATGTATCTTCCCCTTCCCTTTCTTCTCCCCCCTTGCCAAAAGTGACAGGTCTATCCAGGATTCTGTACTCCAGGAACAGCACAGCCACATGCCAGACAGGCTGTCACTCTGAGGAACATAAGGCAACATCCTTGAGAAAACTTTATTCTTAAAAGCAGCTGTGTTTGAAATCTCTGAGAGCCTTCAGTTACTCAGTGTAAGACTGCAACACACGCAGACGTGCAGATTTACAGTTATTTGCAACTATGCTAAGATATGTTGATTCTAAGAGTCAACATTTATACATTTAATGTTCTGAATAATGAAACGTCCTTACAGCATACAGCCTAAGAATTAAATGCTAAAAATTAAATGTTTCATTGCATATAGCAGTAGCAGTCCTAATGAAAGAAGAAATCTATGTAGGAATTAATTTACTGAAACACTAACGCAACTGCACAGATTAGAACTATTCAACAAAAGGGACTTATAATATCAAGCTACAGCATAAAGCATTAATAAGTAATTTGATCTTGCCATAATGTTTGTAGGCTTTCAGACATGAGTGAATATAAGCAACACACTACTACATAAATTCTCCAAGAAACTATCCAAGAGCAAAAAGTGCTTCTGGATAGCTTTATGGCCTTGGGCTGTTGCACAGCAAATTTATCTGACAATTCTATGACTCTATTAGCAGGACTAATGGCTTGTTCTACACCATTAAAAACCCAAATGCTATTTGCGAAGGCCCATGTACACAAAGACTGAAACATATAGATTTCTGACACATCTTTCATTTTCTGCAGGAGAAAGCGTTTCACTCCTGTATTATACCATGGTCAAACTGAGGTGTAATACAAAAGTAGCACCCAGATGCATTAAAGCATGTTTTTATACAGCACCAAAATTATAAATGAACATTAAAAATGGACAATATTAATTTCTATGATTATAGTCTTCACACTACAAGTATAACATAACCATAAGATAACCTTAAGGAATTAAAAACATCAGAGAAGTTTTATGTATCATAATTCTGCATATCAGAATTTCATACAGCCTTAAAAATTCCCTATCAGTAGAAAAGCTTATAGCTGTTACAATATCAAATAAGCAAATAAATACACTATATCCACTTTAAATGATACCAGTTTTCAAACTGTGGCAAACAAACAGAGCACCAAATTCTATAGTGAGATCAGCCTTTACCTTCCAAGTGTCAGTTTCTAGTCGGGACTTCTGAAGGCAGTCATACTCCACAGGGGAAACTCACCACATTTCTAGTACTTGTAGAGTTTGTTTGTCTTTTTCCTCATTGCTAACCAGCTGATTTCAGTTGCCCTGATTAATCAGAGATCACTCCTTACCTTCTCCCTGCAACCAGGTCCCAACTACTATGGAAATGTTCTGCTGCTATGGGCCTGTGGTGCCTAATGGTTATGGGGCATGTTATAACCCTCAGCCAGAGCACATATTATTCTGCATCTCAAGCTTTAAAGACTGTAAAGAAACCTCCTCAGACATGTTTGCAAAAGCTGTGGAAGAAAGCCTCCTAGAAGTGAAAGATCTGTGCAACAAATGCAGTTCTGCTGTGGCAAAGCCACTTGCTAAACAAGAAGCAGCCACACAGCTGCGGAGTGACCACAAGCTCTAAAAGGCTGTGAGAAATATTCTTCTGAACCCACCTTATGAAGAAGCCATGACATAGTCATTCAAAGACAAGACAGTACTAGTAATACATTAGTGTAGAACCATAATGTCATTTGTTTTACATTGTTGCCAACATTTAAAACACTGTATGTACTAAACCTAACATTTCTCGCTTGAAATCTCATCAGCCAAAAATGCTTGGTCTCACCAGTTGAAATGAAGGAGGAAGTAATACATGTGTTGTACTGCCACTTCTAACCATAATTAACTTCTGCCATTTTATCACCTAAAGAATTGAGTAAGTTTGTGTATGACATAAATTAAACACTAAGGCACACCAATTAATTAATATTCCCTGCAAGTAGTTCTAAAATATGCACATCTATTCCAGCAAGATTTGCATGTAGAGGAAAAAAAATACAAAGACATTTCCCCTATTGGGAATGTTGAAAGAAACACTGTAAATAATAGGCTGATGCCATTAAATCTTGAAAATTTGCATGAAAAGTATTTAATTCCACCATTCTATTTACTATATAAGAAAAACAGATTATTTTTGAGAGTGGCCACTGTGTGTTTCCACAAACAGATTTATACTTGTGTTTGCATGCTCCCCCAATATAGAAACAGTTTAGCCTTTATTCTGGTACGCACTGGCCTCAAGCACAGTACTGTTCTGAAAGCAGCATATTGGAGAGAAGATCCATCACAGAGAGCTGGAAGAATTTTGTCTGTAATGAATTCACGTAATTATTTCATCCTATCAGTGAGCAAAATCCAGTCTGACAGAGAGGCAAAGCACAAAGCGTAAGTGCAATTCAATCCCACTCCAGACCTTTTTTGTTTGCACAGAAATGAATTTAGTCACTGTGACTAGCAGGAATGTGAATGCAACCACACGAAATCAAAGAGCAATAAATAACTAGAATGAAGAGCAAACTTGCAATATAAGGAAGTCTCCAAGATAGTGCTATAAATACCAGTTTAAGAGTACTGGTACTCATATCAGCTTTGCATCAACCCTCTTGGGAGGGATTTATACTTTATATTTTTAATAGTGGACATAGGTTATCATATTCTGCAATATAAAGTAAATTCAATCAGGAAAATGATATAGCATCTGGTAATCCTCCTATTCTGTGAGTGTTATCCTGAGGGTTTTCTCATTATCTCTTTCATTCCCTACAAATCCTTCAAAGGACTGATATTTTCAAGCAGTTTTGAGCCAAAATATGTTGCCTTGCTTAGAGGTATTCAGTCATCGTTGTTAGCACACAACTTACTCACTGTCTAAAAGACATGCACTAACTCCAGTGAGGATCCTTTGCTAGGCAAGCTGGAGCACACTCGGAAGCCTGCCCAGGGTCTGCTTACCTGCCTGTGGAGAAGTGGAGATGTTTCTTCTTCCTTTGTAGACTAAAAAATCATATGCTTAAGCACTCTCAAGCCTAAGAGCAGGAGAAGAGATTTATTACAATAAACTTGAAGGGCAGATGTGTTTCTGTTCAAGAACTCTAGATACAGATTCAATAGATCATATATGTCCATGCTTATTTTACTGCCTCTTTGGCATTGCATACATGCAATTAAGCAATCTGCTGGATAAAGGCTATCCACAATCCCATATATGAAAGCACAGTGGGCCTGATAATCAGTTGGAGCTCAACCAAAAGTCAGCTATGTTGGAGCGAATCAGCTATGATGATTTATAGTGATTGAAAGCTGGGCTCATTTTTTAAAGTTAATGCATTCACTTAAAAATATGTATGTTTTATTACTCCATGAGCTGTGGTTCAAACCAAAGATGAAATCTATTTTTAGATTGTGTAAGCAATATTATGGCTTAAAAGCTGTCCCAAAGTAAAAAACAAATGGTTAAAAAAGCAGGAAAACTGTTAAACTGTTAGTCCAACCAAGTGTTCACCTAATTAATACACTGTTCAAAACATGACTTTAATTTGTTCCTATACTATAATTATGAAAATTACTGTGAAACATTCCTGGTAATTTTGCTTTGTTCCGTGTCATGTCATTACAAAAGCATTCTTCATTTTTTACATAAATGTAGCACTACAATTTTTTCATAGAATTGCATGTCTAAAATTATAACCATATAAAGACATAAAAATGCTGTGAATAGTTATTTGATTATTAATTTGCCTCTAATGTAACACATAATTTTATTTTGCATTCTTAGTTCCATGGGTACTGATACTTGTTTGCAAATTTTACCTGTGTTTTCATTTTACTTTTTTGGCTGGAATTACAGCAGCAGCTCAGGTGCTGTACTCACCACACAACCACTGAGAATTCAGGCAGACAGTACAACCACACCAGTTTACCATTAAGAGTCCCTTCCTTGTCTACAGCTGCCATAACAGCTCTTTTGGATTCTCCAGGACTGGAAACTGAAGATGGAAAATACCAACACTATATTTTTACTTGGGGAAGAAATGAATGACCACTCATACTTCTTATTTACTTAGCTAACAACCATTCCATACTTGTATCTCAGATACTTCGTGATCTGCTTTTAGTATTCAGCTCAAGTACCTGAATGAGCAGCTTCACTGAACTCAGTCCCTGCAGAGGAAGGCATTTGTGTACCTCAACTAGTATGCATTAAAAGTAGTATCTGCAAAGTACCAGACTTTGTTCAAGAGACTTCAGATTCATTTCAGGTATGTTTAAACTGGAGGGTCCTGATTAAATCACAGATGGATAAAATTCATGTCCCAGGGCATTACAGATTTTTGGGTTTGCCAGCAGGAGCTTCATAAGGGATTATGCTGCTTCTCAGTTAACAGAAGCCTCTAAAGAGTCCACGTGATATAGTCCCATTTCAGGAAACAGGCACTTATTTTTCTTAGGTTTTTATTTTAAAATGTGTATTATAAAAAGTATCTCCTGAAAAATACACAGTCTATGCACATGCATTTATGGAAATCAAATGTGAGGATTTTAAAATGTTTCCAAACAAAAGACTGTGGAATAGATTGTTCAACATAAAAAGGGAGAAATTCTTGATCAACAAGCCAAGTGTAATTTCATTAATATAAGAATCTGCGGCTGCCCCATCCCTGGCAGTGTCCAAGGCCAGGTTGGAAGGGGCTTTGAGCAACTTGGACTAGTTAAAGGAGTCCCTGCTTATGGCAGCATGTTGGAACTGAATGATCCTTAAGGTCCCTTCCAACCTAAACCATTTGAGGTTTCTAGGAAGCGGCAATCATTTAATGAGACCTCTCAGTGGGACTTGGAACATATAAACCCTGCATAAGCAACTTAAAAAAGATAATTGTTTCACTCTCTCTGTAGGGGTACCCCCACGTACACACAGGAGTGGGATGTAGAAATTAAAAGCCAATATTTGTGAATATTTATATTCACAGTGAACAAAAGCAAAAGGAACTTGACTTCCAAGTGGTGGTATTTCAGGGGTGAGACCCTGATCTCAACCCCCTGAGTGCTCCTGTGTGATCCATAGCTGAGCAAGACATGGTTGTGATGTACAGCTGAACTTCTGATGTATGGGTTGTGAAGACAAAAGTATTTTAGTGATACTTTTATTTTTATACAATAGTATAGATTTATGACAAATGTAAATGTGTATTTATAGCACACTGTTTCTGTTATGTTTTGCGCTCTACTGAGATATATTTATCTGTCTATATTGATATATGCAACCCGAAGTGTATGTTGGTGACACAAATTTGGCTTATATAAAGACATTGTACCACACCACCAATAAAAACGACCAGAGCAAAGACCTTGTTGCCTCTTTGTGTCAGACTACCCCCAGGCTCCTTGACCCCACCATGCTGCACGGGAGCCCCTGGGCCTGTCACAGGAGGAAGGTCAGGATAGCACTGGGAATGGCCCCTAATGGCTTGCCCATGGTCGGCCCTACTGCAGGGCGTCAGCATAGCACAGCTCACAGCCTGTGAAGGAAGGCTCTACCAGTCACATTATGTGCACGACAAAGGAAAGATCTGGTTCTTCAACATGCCTCAGAGAGAACAAGCACTTCCATCTTTCACATTTGCTAAAATAAGCTTGTATTACAGTGTGCATATATTTTTCTTCTTAGATACACAAACCTCATTAAAAACCATTTGAAACAAACTTGTAAACCAAAGGTGAAAATGTTTAAGCTCAAATTTAGCTCTAAAGCAAAGTACTTGAGAGTACAAAGAAACTTTTGTTGCTTACAGCTCAAACTTAGCACCCAGCCATCAGCCTAAGGCAGGCAGCAGGCACCTGACTCAGGGGCAGCTGAGCTGCTTTGGAGCAGGGCTCACCCCAACTGCTCCCACTTGCAGCACAACTCCTTCCATTGGGCACTAACCGGGCTGTGCAGCTAAGATCATTGCCCCAGGGCTTGAAAGGGCCTCATCACAGGTCTAGCAGGGGAGCAGTGCCTCTTAGTATTGCAAGGTTAGCTTGCACCGTGCAAGCTCATCATCCATACCTAAAGCTGCAGTGACACATCACCCACAGAAGAAGGTGCAGCTAATTTTTTCTGATTTGTCAGGAATTAAGGATTGGAGTAGTTTGTTTTCTGTTTATTAGGGAATGAGCAACAGGATTCCTCTGTTGCAATATTCCAACTATAAGAGGATACAGATAATAAAAATTTTTGGCTAGAAAGATGAATCTAAGATTGCAATGTGAAACAAATTGTATGCATGTATGTGTGACATCAAGTATTCACATAAAGAACATTTTGTGATTATAAAGGCTTTAGATCGCATTTTAAATGTGTCCAATAAGAGAAAGGTAAACTCAGTATCAGAAAAAACACTATTTGCTTAACACTAGAAACTTACAAAGGGCAGGAGTTAATGCAATATCTATGCTTCTGGCAATTCACTTAGATTCTCTTACTGGGGCTGCTAGGTCCTTGCAATGTACCTGACATGGACCAAGAGAGTCCAGGCCTCAACCTAAAGAAACTAGTAGATTTTGTTGGGTTTTTTTTTAATTTAGAGTTAATAATATAGTGATGTCACCTATTTTATAAATGCAAATTAATTGTCAGAGACTACCATTGAAGTTTGCTAGGAAGCAGTGAAAGCTGCCTTATGATGTTGACAGAGCAGTATCAGAAGCTGACGGCATGCTGCTTTAGGAACCAGACTCCTTTTTTCAGCCACTTCCTGTAGTTTTGCAATAAGTTGAATTAAAACTCTGCAAAGAGCTGTCACAGATGGACACAGCCAGGTTAAATGTTTGAGGAACACCAACTCCTGCAAATCATACAGCTACAGGGGAACTGGGACAGAGGAAGTGCTACCTCTATCTGCCAAAATAGCTGACATGGTTTGGTCAGTACACTGCCTCAGCCTTAACTCATCATAGCTGGTAAAAACCTGGAAAGGTGAGGCTCTGTTTGACTATACAGGAAATCTGCTTCTGCCTTGTGAAACAAGTCAACAGAATAAGACAAATTAAAAAATATGTACATGTATGGGGGCCCAGGCAGAACCATGTAGCATTTCTGCGTTGCTGGAATTGCATTATCAGCCAGTTCTCTTATTTCCCCAGTTCTGGCTGATTTACAACAACCCTATACAATGCACCATAATAACCCCAAAAAGCACATAATTCATCTAAACAAATATGTGGGTTAAGAGAGAATTTTGTCCCTTCTGGTTTGATTCTCAGCTTCACAAAATCTCAGGTCTTTAATGTCCTGAGGAATTACTCTTTCAGTAGAAGCAAAATGAATTATGCGTCAATGAACAATTGGGTTATCAAGGTTGTTCACTTAATGTTCCAGCTGTTCCATAGCACCATCTTAACATTTATTGAAAATTTCTTTTGAATTTAGCCTTATTCCATGGTACTTACAAATAAATACATTGCATTTCTTATGGCTGCTGTGCCAGTTAATAGCAAATACAAGTACATAATGAATTTCTTGCCTTTTACTGAGAGAATGAGAAATGGCAGAGGTTGGAGGCTCCATTCAAAGGAGATACATTAATGCAATAATAGTGAAGCCAGAGATCAAAGCTGATAGGATTTGTGGGAAATTTTATACAGCACCTAACTACATTAACACTGTTTTTCACTCTTTGCCCTCCAAAGTGCTAAAGCCTAGGTATACTCAGCATTCAGAGGAAATGAAGTAAATACAGTACTGGCCACTGCTTCTTTGCCATTTTCCAGCTGTTCTGCAAGCAGCAGAACATCAGCTTATTCTGGAAGAGACACCAGACTGGAACACTGCAGAGCTGGTGGTCAATGGCAAGACTGTATTGCACTGCAACATTAATGATCTGGATTTTGGAGGGTAATTCATTGCAATCTCTTACTGAAAGCACTTATATTCTGAAATGAGTGCTTCCTACACATAAACAGCCAGATTCTGTCAATGGTAACACTTTAAAGCTCTGCACTCCTATGTTTGAGGCAATTTGAATGGCATAGTCGGCTAGAGAGGATAGTTTGGGAATTAAGGCCATGCTTGGGAGAGCACCTTTTGGGGCCTTCCCATATGCACCAGCACACAGTCACAAGAAAACCTGCTAGGTTTTAGTCTGCAGAGATATTAGAGTATCTTTTTGCTTTCAAAATAGTTCATATATTATTTTGCCTGGGCCTTAGTTTCTTCGGGTTTTTTGTCTCCCCTCTTTCCCTCCCCAGCAATAGTGGGGAGTAACACCATTCCAGTGCCTCACACAGAAAGGGTTTTTTTGAATCATTCTTGCTGTAGGTGAGGAGCTCAGGGCTCGGGTTTTCTCCTCTCCTGTGTAAGTGGCTTCCAGAGAAAGGCAGAAAGCTACTGCTTCTCATCTCCCCACTTTTCAACAGCCTCTCTAGGGGTGGAGACTGGAGTTGTGGAGCAAAGCAAAAAACTGACCAAGGATTCCCAGCACATTTCCAACACCACTTTCAGGTTGGTTTTATCTTCCTGACAGGAAGACAGACAAGCCAGGAACCAGGAGGTTTCAGTTGGAAATGTCTTCCAAAAAAATACACTGGGCTTTTTGGACTACGTTAGACAGTGAAGTCCTGACTAATAGGCCATGCTACTGGTGCTGAACTGCCTGCACCGCTGCATTCACTTCTTGCTCTGTTTCAAATCCAGATCAAAGTTAAATCAATCTCAGCTCATACAGCTAACCAGAGTAAAGCCAAGCTGAGTCCAAGTACTATGAGGGAGAACACAAAGGAATGTAGATGTTAGGGTAAGAAACAGAAATGTAAAATGAGAATAAATTTACTTACACATACTTTGTAAGCTGTGTTTTTCCTATTCTGGGAGGTGATAGCAAGTTGCATACACTTTGTGGAGAAGCCAGAATAGCAGCATTAAATGCTTACTGATTTACAGGAACACATTCCTTGGTTTTGTCAGGTGATTTACTTGCAATAAGATATTAGAAATTTCAGGATACAGTTGGATACAGTTCCAGGTTCCTTTACACTTCTAGGTCATTGAATGAAGCTCTAGATAATCTTGCTCGTTACACCCAGTGTGTCAACCAAATAAGAACATATACCACATTTTCCAGAACCAGTCATACATTACCACCTTGAATATTACAAATTAATATAGAACTCTGACATGCATGTAGTTCTAATAATTTTATTACAATGAAAAGAAGAACGAAGCTCCTGGATATCCTTCATTCTTTCAACTTCTAGAAAGTTTCCTATGTCAAAGATAGCAATTTCAAAGTCATCCATAGCTGATGATCAACCCATACATATTCACACAGATGTGCCAGTTCTGCTCTTGTCTTGGCCACAAATGTCGCAGAACATTTGTAAATCATTAGACACAGCCTGAAGGTTTAAAGAGAATAAAGTTGATAAAGCCAGAAGGACAGGATTAAAGATGACTGGGGGCCATCACAAATGGCATTCCAGGTATCTCAAAAGTAATGCTGATCCTTTCTTTCTGGTCCTTTCTTTCTGTTTTTCCTCCCCCAATAACTCAAGTATGAAGTTCCTTTTTTGTCAACATATACTCACAACATCAATTTCATTTAAAAAAACACTTCTGAGACTGGAGGATTCAGCAGTTTGCAAAAAAATCATATGCCAGAATGGTGGCCGTGCCAGGAAAGGCTGGCCCACATGAACAGGATATTCTATGATTCCACCCCAAGTGATTTTCTGTTTGGCCCATAATTACTTGTGAAAGAAAGGTTAATCTTCGCATCCCAGCAGAGTGGTCTGAACAAAGAAATATGGCATTGGTTGAGGCTCAGGAGTGCTAGCCAACAAAGCTGCAGTTTCTAGAGCAGCTGCAGGAGAGACAGGCTGCCCAGCACAAAACCAAACAATCACTTGGTAGATCCTATCAGCTGTAGCCTGCAGGGAGATAGCTGCAGTTACAAATAACCAAACCACATTTACAGCAATCCTGATCTATCACAAAACTGCTATCAAAATAATGCTATCACATTGCTCAAATATAGTCCCTTTCCTGTGACCTATTGATGACAGAGGTGTTATAACAACATTCTTTAGTGAGGAAAAAAAAAAAATACTCAAAGAAAAACAGAAACTATTGTTCCCTTAGAAGTCTGAAACATGTTTGCGCTCTACAACTCTGGTGTATCAAGATTAGAAAGTGGGAACATTCAGACTGAGCTGCATTGAGAAGATCAATACAATTAAGCTTAGCAGAGGTCACAAAGGCACTGCAGGCATTCACGCAGATAGCAGATAGGTGTTTCAGCATCTGCCCCACTCTAGTTCTGCCCAGCGCAGCAGCGAGTTTGTTCACACTCTTCTGTGACCCTGACCCTGCAAATACTGAGCAGGCTGTCCTGCCCCGCGCTGCAGCCCCGCTCCAGCCTTCAGCTCTAGCACAGCCCTCAGCTCAGGGAGGGCCTTTAAAACAAACTCAGCCTACTGCATTTGCCAGTGGGAAACTAACAAATGGCCTTGTGCCCTGGCAGTAAATCATCTATTGGCCTCTTAGATAAAAGAAAATTAATTAGACAAAGTTAGTTTAAATCATGTTAATTCTTTGATCCCAAAACCAGAAGAATAAAGCCCCCCGCAGAATTCTTAAGCACGGAACACCCTGAACATCAATAGAAACATTCCAGGCAGACAAACTCAACAATCTGACTAGTTTGTTTTTAAAAAAATAAAGGTTTTTGCTGCATCCAGTGCCTTCTGCACCATCACTCTGAGGACCCTTCTGACCCATGTCCAAGTTAGAATGACAGCAGTTCTGTAGGGAAATATTAAACCTTAATAGATCAACATGGAATAAATGCAAACAAACTTGGAGGAACGCAAGGCTTCAGGCTGAAAACAGAACAGCAAACTTCAAGACAAGTATGGCTTGAGAGCAACTGCTCTGACTTTTCTTTATAGTAACACTATGGCCAAATTGTGAAAGGTCAGAAACAGATGAAGAAAGATTTTTAATATGACGATGAGGTATCTTCCAGTGAGATTAAAAATTGGATTCATCAGACATTTTTGAACACAGACAGCTAGAATACATGAAGAAATCTCAAGCCCTGCCCTGTTATTGTGCTTTTGCTAGAGAAGGGAAAAGTAAATATGAACTCAAAGTAGCCCTTTCAGTTTGGTACCCATCTCCCAGATGCTACTTGTAATTAGTTGCCATGGCACTAGCAGAAAGCTGGATATTTGAAGGCACTGTAATAGCCACTTGGCAAAAGCATTTCATTTTTTTATATGTGAAATAACCACTTTCTTCCTCAAAGTCTCCCTCACTTTTAAAGGGATTATCTGTCCCACAGATAATCGTGGCCTTTCGAAAACCAAACCTAGCCAGCAAGTCCTCTCTACAGTGTCTTTCACCCAGCCTATTGTGATAAAGTCAAATCAGGAGGAAGAAAACAGTAGCAGCAAATTATTCCAGTAGTAACACCAACTAAATCTGTGCAGCTTTTATGCTTTGACTAATTGTCTCATTAAGACACATTTCTGATCACTGAAATGGATCTCAAGTATTATTAATCACTGAAAAAATTGTACCGCTAAGAGCCTCTCTCCCTCCTATCCTTGCCACTATTTGCAATGGAAAATACACAAAGGCTCCCATTGATTGGAGCCCCGCTGCTGCACAGTCGGCAGTCAAACGGTACTAATGGCTCAATAACACAATAGAACTGAAATAGCTTGCTTTTCAGAGTAACAATCTTTTATAACATGATTAAGCTCTATGATGTGCATTCCCTTATGTTTTGCAAATGGCTCAAAAAGATCTGACAATTTTTCCAGTAATTTCTTCAAAAGGTGAGGGAAAATAAAAAATCATTAGCTATCAAGAAACAAATTAACACCACTTGATACATTAAGATGAAAATAACTGCACCCAGCACAGGCTGCACAGCAGCACACTCGGGTGGCACCCAGCCCACTCTCCCTTGCAGAACACATCTCCAAGGTTTTGAGAGGCCAGCCCAATCAAATGTGCCTGAGTTTGTCACATTAAATTGCAGACACTTTATTGAAGCACTTAGTTTAGAAGCTGGCTTGCCCTGGGCTACCTCTGTAACAGATGAAGAGAGGCATCTCCACAAAGCAATAGAGTGTACTAAGTATAGATTGTAGGATCCCTGGGCTCCTAATTTAGATACTGTTTTGGTGTTTGATGTCAAACAGTAGTAAGAGAGATGAATGTTCCTCCACATATAAGAACATTTAAAAAGGAGCAAGCTGTCATTACCCAGCACACTACTGACATGCAGTTTACATTCTCAGCAGACAGGAAGTATTTTCTTTGCCCATCACTGCCAATGGTTGCACAAGCCATATGTGGCAACAGAACGTTTCCCCTTACAAGAGCTGTAGGTGTTTTTCCCACACATTACAATATTAAAGATAGGAGCTACTTAATTATCAAGTAGCTTATTCTCAGAAGCCCAGTGGCAAAGTGGCACAGCTATTGCTAGGAGAGATGTACACTTTCATAGTGGCCAGCCTGATCAAAAAAACCCTACAAAGGACTTGGGAGCTCTTTTGTGGTGATGGAAGTGGTGCATGGGAAGGAAATCAGTCCATACAATTACTCAAGAAGAGCTGAAGAGGTGCTATTTATTCTCAGACATGTTTTGTGGTTTAAAGTGACTGTACAATGGCAATCATCAGCTTCCCATGGGTGCACTTCTAATAGTGTAGTTGGAAAAATAAAGCAACATGTAGCTGATAGTGGCACAATTCTTGGACAAGAGTTTAAACTTCATTAGAGAAACAAACTTGAATTATTTTAATAGTTGGCTTGTTGGTTTGAATTTTATTAAAAAAAAATTAAAAAAATCAATGATACCATACATAAATTCCCTTCCTATTCATTTTGCATATTGGCCATTCAGTACCATGATATTAAACATGGCACTAAAAACTTCCATACCTCTTTTTTTACATATCAAGAGAAAGTCCATGACAGATTCACTTTACAGTGTGCTGGAAATCACATATCTGTCTCCTGCATCTGAAATGGAGATAACAGCTCCGAGACTCAGATTTTGTGTTCCCTAAAACGTTTTCCAATTCTCCAGTGAAAAGTGCTTTAAATCTTGTTGTACAGCACTCCACTATTGGTGCAGGGAAATGTTTTATTCTGGTTAATTCTTCTTTTAAATAAATTTCTTTTCAGCTTAAAAGAGAGGGACAAAGTGGTTCTTCTGTTTCTAACTGTTGCTTTAAACTGTTCAGATTTCTTTTGGTTATTTTAAGGTATTTTTATTTAAATTATCAAGAACATTGCCTATCAACGCCCACAAGTTATGAGTGGAGAACAGCTCCAGAGAAGATACGCTGTATTCTTTTGCTCTGTCATGATGCATATTTATGAGACTCAACTCAGCATAGTCACAGTCCAATGAGAGACAAGAAGCACTACTAATTTAAGATTAATTTGAAATGTGGCCATTTACTTGCTACAACTTTCAGTTTTGATCAATTTTGTCAGGCAGTTTTAAGACAAGACAGGATTGTTCTGCACCCACATATACAGGTGTTCTTCAGACACAAACATTTGCTCTCATACGTGTATATATGAATGCACCAAGAAGGCATCTACCAAGGTCATGTGAAGTACAGCCAGAAATATTACAAATCAGTGGTCTTTGTCATAGGCATTGGAATTAATTCCAGGTACCAGAATATGCTACAGAGATCTCTCCTTACTTCCCTTTGGGTTTTGTTACTGACGAAACATCTGCAAAGTTAAAGTTCTGCATTAATCTGTTAAGCCCATAAGCTGCATAACATTGTGCTTACTATGAAAAACACAGTTCTACTGATAAGTCTAATGAGGGGCTTGAGAGCTGTGATAAAATAAAATATAATAATAATCACACTTCATGTAGCATGCCCCTAATTTTTTAATGCACATAAATACCAGAAAAGTGATGCTGAAGATGGAAAAATATTAGCGGGCTTCCCTCTCTCTCCCCAACAGTCCCTGCAGAAGTTATTTATTTGCAGTCACATACTGATGTACATGCTCAGATATATTTTCCTGAAGCCTGTAGAGTTTTGTCTCAGCAAGAGCTTCAGAATGTGTGTATGTAAATAAAGAATGTCAGTTTTATAATGAGAAGGGTGTATTGTGGCATAAATATTGCAGAGCACATTAAATAAACATGGTCACATATGACCAGGTATCTATTAGATGAGCACATCACAGGAGAAGTTGATTATCTAAAAGTGTAACTCAGAACCATTTAGACTCACTAGAGATTAAGTTGCTTTGTTTCTGTTTATCTTTCCTTCTGAATAGGCAGTAGGTTGTTGTGATGAAGAGTCCCTAGGCAACACAAAGCTTCAGCTCTTCCTCAGCTCTAAGTTTTGTCAACAGTAGCTTGAAGTTCTGATAAACCAAAAATTTTCCTCAAAGTAATTTTGTGCAAAATAGGTTGCACAAAAAAGTACTTAAGACATAAAGGCACAAAATATTTATGGTTCTATGCTGCTCAGGGCAAGGAAGATGACTTGCGTGGTAAGGATGTATTTCTCTCTCACATTAAACCTCCAAAAAGTAAGTATATTCAGACTTCTCCAAAACTGACTGTTAGTGTCAGAGACTAATATCCCAGGAGTAACATATAACTTTATTGTATCTAAACAAGATTTTTCAGGACTTGAAAAGCTATTGTGTTTTAGTGCACATGCAAAAACATTAATTCTGATGGAATTTGATTTTGCTTGGGCCATGAAATTGATGAAGAAAACTGTTCACTATACATTCTGCACAATATAATCAACATTGTAAATACTGTTTAGTTAAGGATATGTTTGTGCAAACTGCTCTAGCACAAAGAACAACTGATGAAGGATTCAACCACATAAAATTACTGAAAGCAAGATGAAGCAAATCCCTTTAAATTACTTAAGTACTGCTTAAACTCTGCAATTAACATATAGCAATAAATATTTCATCTTTAACAAGCCTATTGGGAGCAGTTGCTTAAACATCTATTTCTAGTCATGGGGAATTATGTACAGTCATTTTATCATGTTCTGTACTAGACAATTTTATCCTCTTTATTTTATCCACAGCAGTGGAGACACTCACTTGGGGAAATACTCTTTCTTCAAATACGGGCAAACATACTCTCTCTTCAAATGTGTTTTGCTTTTTACTAATTAAGTTTACCCTTGCAAAATCCTGCCCAGCACACACTGATGGTTCACATTTACCTGACGGCCTCTCCTGTGGAATTGATTTACTACAGCTATTGGACCTTTACTGGAAACCTAAGCAAGCTTACCCAAGTCATCAATGCAGAATTAACCTCACAGCCTGGGCAAGGTCATTTTGGGAGACTAGAGAGAAAACCTGAGGATTTCTTTATGGCACAGCCAAGCCCTGGACAGAGGATACCAAGGGTGAGTTTTTAAGCACCTTCCACCATAGACCTGAACTTTTTCCTTTACCCCATGTAGCATCACAGGTGCAGGGAGAAATCTGTGAGAGCACTAAACATCACTGCCCTTCAACCAACACCTTGTGCAGCCAGTTGTTGTTGCACTGCAAGGCCAATTGAAATGCAGTCAGTTAAACCACTACTAAAACAAACCCATTATATTGATAATGACTAACATCCACCCAAGGAAAAGACTAGAGCCAAGCTGACATCTTATGCAGAGCTTCTTCACTGTTACAGTCTGAGCACACCCTCCTTCCTGAAGGGGGGAAGAATACAAAGCAGGCTGGATATGACATGAGCAGAAAGTTTCTCTGGGCTTCTTTGTGAGAGTATCAGTGAATTTATGGGTCATTGAATAGGAAGTAAAGATTTCTGCAATAGAAATTATATTTCAGTGTTTCACACAGCATCTTTAGTGATGACTACAACTGATTTCCCCTCTAAACAAATATCTCCATTTGCCATTAATGACTGCATCACTTAAAAGATCACAAGGGAACCGCCTGGTGCACTTATTAATAATTGAAAACTTTGAAAAAAACCCATGAAGCATTTTCAGTCAAAGCTAATAAAATCACTAAAATATCGCTGCCTGAAAAAAATATCCTTTTGTTCTTTTATTACTTTTGGATAATTGGCTACTTTTTAAATAATGGCTTTAAGAAAAGCACAAGCTGAGAGTTCAGAAGTACCTAAAATCAGAAGTGATTTCAACAGTTTTTTTTAAAAAACAAGAACTGGAAAAGAAGCAAATATGCATCTGTTTCCTTCTTGCAAGTGTGTTCAATTCTATGTCAGTTCACATGCTGTCTCCTAATATCTTCAACTGATGATTAAGGAAAAGTACCCACTTAATCTCTGTCCTTGTTCTGCATGAACATGAAGAAAAACTTTCAATAATCATTTCTTAATCAGTAGAGTCCATTAAATCAAGGCTCCTATTGCTACAAAACAAGATTTTGCAGAACTATTAAATGACCAAAGGGAACAAAAAAATACATAAAACTTTTTGATCAGAGCTATTAGAAGTTTCGAATGCCTTTTGTCATTTAAAGTGTCAAAGTCTCACATTGTACTTACTCTATTTAGCAACCTTTACTATCCAAGAACAAGGGCAAAAAGACGCATACAAAATTACCCTCATCTGCAAAGATTTTTTGAGTGTACTATAATGATCCATATTTACTTCAGCACAGAAAGTTGTATGACAGGTACTCATCAAAGCTCCAAGATCTGCAATCTTGTCTATAGGAGAGAGAGGGAAGATCATTGGCCCAGTGTGGCTGGCCCAGGTCTCACCTGGGAATAATGGTTGCAAGCTGGCCAAAGGCAGATCATGCTTCACATCCATCCCAGGGAAAGAAAATTGATTTTTAAATGATTCTTTTGTTGTTTGGGTTTTTGGGAAAAACAAACAGACAAACAAAATCACAAAACCTCAAGCAACCAAAAACAAACAAGCAAAAAAACCCCAACAAAAACAAAACCCTCATGCATTTCTCTCCCACCTTTCAACTCAAAGGTTTCCTCAGCTTTTCTAAACAAACCTAAGTGCACTTGCACTGAAAAGGGCAGTATTTTTCAGCCCAAGCAGCTTTTGCCAGGGGCTTGCATCAGAAATCCTCAGCCACACTATGGGTTCCTCTCTAGGACTCAAAGTGCTCAGAAGCTCTGACAATAATTCAAAGGACAATGCACCCTTCGCCACAGGGGTAGGATGGAACATCCCTACCCAGTTCCCCCAGCCAGGTCTCTTACCTGCCCTGACAAAGTATAAGCAGCTGTGATCCTGCATCCTTCCTGAGCCTTTCCCAATAGCCATCCTCAGTTTCTTTCACTGTAGCTTAACTCTGTAACTCTCATCCTTCCTACTACAGAAACAGCCAACAATGCCCCATAGAACATAGGAACCCCCTGCCCCACTGCAGGTACCTAAGGATCCAGCCATTAACCTTCATTCTGGGAAAAGAAAGTGAAGTGTTTGAAGTATTTAATGGATGATGGCAAAGGAGACACAGATGGAACAGCTGGGCCAGAATAGGTCTGGCTGATTAAAACCACCTAGCCACAGGCAGCATTTGATTGCCTATACTTGCACAGGCCAGTCACATCAGCCATAATTATGTGGTCACCTGTATGGGGTAACTTGTTAGCCTGGCAGGTGCCCTAACAGCCCCCCTACTGAATCCCAGTACCAACTGGAGGAGATGCCTGTAAATCATAGAATTATAGAATAGTTAGGGTTGGAAAGGACCTTAAGGTCCAACCCCTCTGCCATGGGCAGGGACACCTCACACTAAACCATGCCACCCAAGGCTCTGTCCAACCTGGCCTTGAA